>CM076578.1:1324557550-1324743613 GCA_034641835.2 Pinus albicaulis
AGTGTGGTGGAAGTCGGCAAAGTCCCGACTTTGAAAAAAATCCCGAATTTTTTCGCAGGAGTCGACTTTATCAAACAATTTTTTCCAAAAATCTTCGAGGAGTAGTTTCTTTAATAATTTTTTAATTTTTTGAAAATTTAGGATTTTTTCCAAAAACGAATATTTTTGTATATTTTTTAGTTTTGCCACTTTTTCAAAACTCGACTTATCGAGTTTTTCAACTTCTTGGACCCTGCTAACTTCTACCAAACTCGACTTCGACTTTTTCCACACGTTCCATGTCAAGCCATATTCAAGCCCATCCAGGGTACCAAAAGACTCTCACAACCATTAGAAAGTTCTATTATTGGCCAAATTTGAAGAAAGAAGTGGCTGATTTTGTTGCCAAATGCATGGAATGTTAGAAAGTGAAGACTGAGTGTAGACATCCAACAGGTTTTGTTGCAACCCATTCCCATTTCGAAATGGAAATGGGAGATTATCTCCATGGATTTCATCACAAGTTTATTGAGAACCTCCAGGCAACATGATGCAATTACGGCGGTGATTGACAAGTTGAGTATGGTGGCTCATTTTGTGGTGGTCAAATCCACCAATTCTGCTAGTGAGTTGGCCCAAATTTTCATAAAAGAGATCGTGTGGTTGTGAATTGAAGAAATCATCTCGTATAGAGATGCTAAGTTCACCAAGATTTTGAAGATTTGTTTGTGGTGGATTAAAATGTAGTTGCATTTATTGCAACATATCATCTACAAAACTAGATGGAAATAAACATAGGGAGTAAATCAACCTAGAGGATATGTTGAAAATGTATGTGATGCATTAGCTCAAGAAGTGGGAGTAGTATCTTCCACTTGTAGAGTTCACATACAACAATGGCTACCAAGAATCCATAAAGATGAGCCCATTCGAGGCACTGTATGGGAGGAGTTGACTGTTGCATACTCCTATCAGTTGCAATGATCTAGTGAACAGAGTCCTTATTGGGCCTGACATGCTCAAGGAAATGGAGGAGAAAATTCAGATCATCAAGCAAAATTTGAAGGTGGTGCAAGACGTGCGAAAAAGCTATGCTGATCAACATAGAGTGCTTAAAGAATTCCAAGTAGGAGAACATGTTTTCTTGAGAATCAAGCCCAAGAATAGTTCCTTAAGGACTGGGTCATGTGCCAAGTTGAACCTCGGTGTTGTGGGCCTTTTGAGATCCTTGAAAGGATTGGACTAGTGGCCTATAGGTTGGCTTTACCTCCATCGGTTAAAGTCCATAGTGTTTTTCACGTTTCTTTGCTTAAAAGATGTGTAGGATTCTAATCATGTTATTAATTGGTCTGTGCTATAGGTGGAACCAGAGCGAGAGTTCTAGCCAGAGCCATTGTGCATTCTAGACTGGAGGAGTCTCATACTCCGTAACCGAGCCATAGGGCAAGTCAAAGTGTAGTGAAAGCACCTTGGGCCTGAGGAAGCCACTTGGGAAATGGCTGATGCCATGAAGACTACTTATCCATTTTTGTTTGTCGGTTGAGGCAAATGTGAATATGTTAATGTAAACACTGTAAAGAACTTTGAATGTAAAGCTCTAGGACAATATGTTGCTACTTTTGTTTTTAGCATGTTCCTCTGTGTATGTCGACAGAGAGCATCAAGGTCAGCGTTCCCCCAAGGGGGAGGGGTCTGTAACAACCCCAACCATGTTTCTCTCATGAAATGTAACGTAATTATTTAAAAAAAAAAATTTAAAATGGGATGAGTCAAGGGACACAAATTCCAGAATTGAGGAGGTTACTTGCTTAGGATGTTCAAGGTTTCCTTGTTGCAGGAGATCTAAACTGTTGTGACAGTCATTAAAGGATGGTTGTTGAGCTGTAAATGGCTTGGTTCTTGAATTAAATTGAAGTGAAAAGAAGGACGAAGGCCATGCTGCCTTGGGACAAATTTACAAGGCAGAAAGGACAAAATTTAGGAGGATTTGACTGTACTGGCAGTAGGACAAAGGAGGTCAATTTGAGGGAAAGGGGAGAGCAGAAGGGGTTCTATTCTCATTCAGCACTAGAGGAGTGCAGAGAAAAAAAGAGGTGACCAGTTTTTTGGTGGGGAGAGTTTGGAAGGAAACATTCAGGTGAAGGAGGAATTGCCTCTCGAGTCCCCATGACCTAGATGGTGGAGATGGTTTTTCTCAGAAATTCTTGAGGGCTGGGGTGGAGGAATTACTCTTGGAAAAATTCTTGGTAGTTTTCTGAAGTCTCTCTGCTGTTTACTTATTTTGTTTTGGTTATGGAGTCCTTGCATTTGGGTGGAATCATAGTGCCTCAGTGCACTGGGTGTGCTACAACTCAGTTGTGGAAAGAGGTGGCAAAATCTCTGGTTTCTGGTTCATTTGTTGGATGTGTTTGATTCCCAAGCACCCCTTAGATTCTGGAATTTGGCTTGGGGGTGATAGCAGCAGTGAGCTTGGCTGAGGCTATCTATGGTTGGGTGGAGAGGCCTTGTCCCAGACTCAGTTGCCCAAACACCAGTTTTCAATCCACGATAAGGCTTTGTACATGTAACTTGTGTTATTGAATGCGTGTGTACATGTTCAGACTCTTAAGTTAAATTTGCATGGATTGCTTGAATAATGCATGATCTATACTTGTGAATTGAAAAGAATGAGATTCTGTTACTGGTCCTTGTGATTGTGATTTTGCTTTAATGCCTTGTATGCAGGGAGACATACATTTATATTAGTGTCGTAGGCACTAAGTGTATACAACCATGCAGACAATGTGAGTAGTATTGGTGAAGGAACCATAATCTTTGTTGATGGATTAAACACTTAGCTTAATTGTTGAGGTGAAATAATGAAGGCTCTGAACACGGTGGGTCCATGGGGAAAACCCGTATAAGCCTCCTAATTCCAATTAAATTCATACTACCTGTTCTTTTGCAATCGTTTTACCCCATTCGTGATCGCATATATGTGTGTTACTGTGTTGCAGGAGCCCTGTATCATGTCGACTTTAGTTTCGTCCCCTTAACTAGAGATAAAGGTGCCGTCTCTATATTGGCCTTTGGAAAAGCCTGCGATGAAATCTTCATCAGAGCTGAGGTTGGAATGCACTAGCGGGACCATGTTGTTAAATTTGGACAACTAGGTCCAAACTCCATCCTGTGATGCTCAGATGAAGATTCCAATATTTGTATTGGATTCCTCTTTCAGAGAGGTATAAAATCGATATCTAAAATTGATTTTAATCTGATGAGCAGAACATTTATTTTGAATTTATTATTTATAATAAATTTAAGTGCAGGTTGGCCTTAAGGTTTTTACCCCCAGCAGATGTGTCACACACCTCTCATGATTGGTATTTATAGGGTCAACGTTGGAGCATTTTTCACTCATCTCATCACACATCTCCTCCTCTTATACGAGCATCTAAGAAGCTGATTCATCTCACACGTGGGAAAGAAGGACGAAGTTTACCGCAACAAGAAGGACGAAATTTACTGCAGCCAGAAATCTGCAGTTAGGGTTTCTGGGGAAGTTTGACCAGCGTTGACTTTGGTCAATGCATGGTCCGATTGGGCTGAATTTTGGAGGAGACTTAGATCTAAGGAGGTCGTACTCTTTGGCACAGAAATCGAGGTCAAAGGTTGACCAGAAGTTGAGCTGCATTGACTTTTAATTCTGTTGCCCTGCATTGACTTTTCTGGGCAGCGTTGACTTTTCTGAGGTTGACTTCTGAGTTGATCGTGTGACTGTTTTGAGGACTGTTGTGACACATGCTGGGTTGGTTGACCGTGAAGTCTTTGTTGGTTGAAGCATCCTATTGACCGCTGTAACACACCATCACCTTTATCTGTTTCTGACTCGTCTTCTAAAGGATCACTGGTATGTTCTATCTGCATTTTACTTGTAAATTCATGTGATTGCTGTTGATAAAAGTAAAGTTGCATCAAGCATAGAACATCTACAAAATCTTACATGGTATCAGAACTAAGGTGAAGACAAGCCCTAACTTATAGCAATCACCAAAAGAGAAAAATGGGTTCCACAAGTTATGGCTTCAAGGAGGATGACAAGCTGACTAGAAGGGATGACTTCCATGCTTGGAAGATGATATTAGATCTCAAATTAGAAGACCATGATCTCATGGACTATGTACTGGGTAAGATACAAGAACCTCCATCCACTGCTACTGTTGCTGCTAAAACCAAGTATAAGAAGGGGGAGATCAAAGCAAAGCTAATGATCAGGGAATCCATACATAAAAGTCTGGTTGCCTACATATCTAAGCTAGGCACATCCAAAGAGATGTATGATAAGCTGATACAAATGTTCAAAGTAAACAATGCAAACCAGGTGCTATTCTTCAAGAATCAATTGAAGAATCTGAAGAAAGGCAGGGATGAGTCTGTCCAAACATACTTTCTGAAATTGACCGAGATCAGGAACAATCTGCTGGCTATTGGGGAGACAATAGCCGATCTTGAGATGGTACTCACCGCACTTGGAGGGCTCCCATATGAATGGCAAGTATTCAACACTACCATTATCAATAATAATACAATTCCTAACTTTGACGAGCTACTGTCAAGATGCATGCAAGAAGAGACAAGAATGAAGGAATATGAAAATGACAGAAATGCTGCCTACGCTGCTCATTCTAGAAATAAGAACTCTGGTGGTTCAAAGAACAAAGGAAGAGCAGGGGCCCAAGGAAAGAAGGGCAAGTGTTTCACTTGTCATAGGCCAGGTCATCATGCTAGAGAATGTCCTTTCAAGAAGGATTCTCCCGATAGTGATGACAACAACAACAACCAGAGGAATGGAAATCAAAGAAACAACAGGTCCAAAGGAAAGAGGAAGGCTCCCTCTGACGGAAACAATCAACCTTTCAAAAGGTCTAGAAACTCCAGGTATGAGGAGTCAAATGTTGTTGATAAAAGAAATGAATACATTCTTGTATCTGCCCTCTCTGCTGCATCCTCGCCCGACACTATGGATGTCTGGCTGATAGATAGTGGTGCCTCAAGAGTCAAGACACATCACTGGGTTCAAGGAAGCACTTTCTGACATGGTTGAGAAGGATACTATTCTGGAAATTATCCTTGGAGATAATGCCACATATCCCGTGAAAGGGACAGGGACTGTGACCCTCCACTTGTCTCAAGGACAAGTCCTACATTTGCAAGATGTACTCTATGTACCAAAATTGAAGAAGAACCTTGTGTCTATATCAGCCATCGAAGACAAAGGCTTCAACGTGGCATTCACTAATGGAAAGGTGTGCATGTGGAAGAAGAATCTCAAGGAAGCTATCGTGATTGGTTTTAGAGTTGGAACACTCTACCAGGTTGAAGGAAGTCCACTAGGAGCTATGACATGTGATACTATTCGACAAACTGAACTATGGCACCGGAGGTTTGGACACCTTCATTACAAGGCCCTTCTCGAAGCAAGGAAGGTGGTGACATGGATGCCCGATTTTGGAAATAATCATGAAGGTGTATGTAAGGGTTGTGCCGAAGGAAAGCATACAAGGGGACCTTTCCCCTCAAGTGTCACAAAGACATCTGATATTTTGCAACTGGTCCATTCTGATCTATCTGGTATGCTACTCGTGACATCCCTGGGAGGATGTTCTTACTATATGACATTCACCGATGACTTCTCCCGCAAAACCTGGATATACTTCTTGAAGAAGAAGGATGAGGCTTTCATGTGGTTCCGTACCTTCAAAGCCTTGGTGGAAAATATGACAGGGAAGAAGATCAAGATTTTGAGGACCGACAATGGCACTAAATATGAGTCAAATGAGTTCAAAGACTTTTGCAGAGAAGCTGGCATTAAGAGGGAGACTACTACTGCATATACTCCTGAGCAGAATGGTGTTGCTGAACGCAAGAATAGGACTATTGTGGAAGCTGCCCGTGCCATGCTATGTGACCA
Organism: Pinus albicaulis; assembly: GCA_034641835.2. Classification (NCBI taxonomy): domain Eukaryota; kingdom Viridiplantae; phylum Streptophyta; class Pinopsida; order Pinales; family Pinaceae; genus Pinus; species Pinus albicaulis. Next base: position 1,324,563,480 of record CM076578.1, read on the forward strand.
GGGTCTACCAAAGTTTCTGTGGGGAGATGCTGCAAATATTGCTGTGTATATTCAAAACCGATGCCCTCATTCCGCTCTGGACTCCAAAACTCCCGAAGAGGTTTTCACTGGTAAGAAACCTGATGTCTCACATTTTAGAATTTTTGGATGTCCCGTTTATTTTCATGTGCCGAAAGAAAAGAGAAGTAAGCTGGATGCTTCTGGGAAGAAAGGAATGTTTGTGGGCTACAGTGAGACTTCTAAGGCCTATAGAGTCTATGTACCTAGTCAAAGGGAAGTAGAGATATGCCATGATGTCACTTTTGACGAAGATGCTTCCCTAAAGAAAGTAGTAGATCTTCCGAGATCTGAGGAAAATCATGAAGCAAGGCCTGGAAATCAAGAAGAACCGCAGGATGAGACAATGCCTGATGTTGAAGGACCAATGGACCTAATCGATCCATCTCCTTCACTGAGAAAGAGACCATCATGGCTCAAGGACACTCTCGAAGATGCCGAGGGACATGCTGCCCCGAGGGGGACATTCCGAGAAAGCAAGAAGCCGTGTAGATACCAAGGGTATCTGGCTGCCATGAGTACTATTGTACAATCTGAACCTGGATCTTTTGAGGAAGCCGTAAAATATCAAGTCTGGAAGGATGCTATGCACAAAGAATATGAGTCCATAATGAAGAATGATGTCTGGGATGTGGTTCCAAGACCAAAGGACAAATCAGTTGTCACCGCGAAATGGCTCTACAAGATCAAGCATGGATCTGATGGAAGTGCTGAAAAGTTCAAGGCAAGATTTGTTTCCCGTGGCTTCTCTCAAAAGGAAGGAATAGACTATGATGACATATTTGCACCTGTGGCACAATATACCACCATTCGATCAATCATAGCCCTTGCTGCTACGCAAGGAGGGAGTCTTCATCAGATGGATGTCAAGACCGCTTTTCTGCATGGTGCAATAAAAGAAGAGGTGTATGTAGAACAACCTCTGGGGTTTGAAGTCCAGGATCGGGACACACATGTCTGCAGGTTGAAGAAAGCCCTCTATGGGTTGAAGCAAGCACCTAGAGCTTCGTACGAGAGGATAGATAGCTACTTGATGAAGCTGGGCTTCACTCGAAGTAATGCTGATCCGAACCTTTACTTCAAGGTTGTCCAAGGGAAGCCTCTCATTCTGGTGTTGTATGTGGACGACCTCTTCCTGACAGGTGCTGACCCTCTCATTCATCAATGCAAGAGGGAGCTCGCTGCTGAGTTCGAGATGAAGGACCTAGGACTGATACACTATTTCCTAGGCTTGGAGGTTTGGCAGAGACCTGGAGAGATTTTCCTTTCTCAAGGAAAATACATTGTGAAACTTCTGGAAAGATTTGGTATGGTGGACTGCAAGACCGTGTCAACACCAATGGAACTCAACTTCATGAAGTTGAGTGGCAGCGCTGCTGGGCCCGTATTGGCCAATCCTACTGAGTATCGTCAACTCGTAGGAGCTTTGATGTTCTTAGTGAACACCCGTCCATATATATGTTTTGCAGTGAACACTTTGAGTCAACAGATGGTTGAGCCTCATCACTTTCACTGGGTTGGTGCCAAGAATCTTCTGAGATATCTTCGGGGCACGATAAACCATGGGCTGAGATACACTGCCGGGAGCGTGACACTCCTTGGATATATTGATGCCGATTGGGCTGGCAGTGTGGTGGATCGTAAGAGCACATCGGGATGCTGCTTCAATCTTGGTTCTGCTTCGATCTCATGGATGAGCAGGAAGCAGAAGTCGATGGCTTTGAGCACCGCAGAGGCCGAATACATTGCAACAAATATGGCCTGTTGTGAAGTAGTTTGGTTGCAAAAGCTCTTTAGTGAGCTGTTTGGACATGTGCTAGATACCACCGTGATACTCTGTGATAACCAGAGTGGGATTTGCTTGATCGAGAATCCTGTGTTCCACGACTGATCTAAGCATATTGATATCATGTACCATTTCATCCAGGATATGGTACAACGAGGCGCCGTAAGGCTTGATCATATAGGAACTGATGAGCAGGTCGCAGATATTCTTACTAAGCCCTTGGGGAAGGTCAAGTTCCTAACCTTCTATGAGAGACTTGGTATTGTGGAACGACCCTATGATGTGGGTCCTGTTGGACGATGAGCTCGAGGAGCTCTGGGGGGCTTTGGGGACAGCTTCTCGGAACTATGAGCAACCACAAGGCTAGGCTTGCAAAACCTTGTTGGTGTGCTTGGACCCCACCGTTGTGATAATTGAGTTGGTTCACCTCTCATTATTTGTGCCCCGTATGCATCCTACCCATTGAGTTCAGGGCTCATGGGAAGTACCTCTCATTTGGCCAATGAGGTGGGAAAGGCTAGAGACTAGTAGCAAAGACTGATGGACGCATCAGAGATTGCCGTACTTTCTATCTAGGATGGCACGGTCCAACCACTTGATCTGGGATCAAGTCTAGTGAGGTCTCGGACCTCCGCCTGACTTCGGGTCAGATGAACCAACTTCGGGTTGGTTGGAGACTCTTTGTGAGTCCGATAGAGGTTTTCACCTCTGGGCTGAATCTGTCAGCTGGGAATGATGTCTTTGTGACTGACCCTCTTCTGTTTTGAAATAAAGAGGCCAACAAAGCAAGTTACGGCGGGATGACGCACGATGTTTGATTGCACTGGTGATGGAGTTCTCCCTAGTTGAGAGGGAGTGTTAAATTTGGAAAACTAGGTCCAAACTCCATCTTGTGATGCTCAGATGAAGATTCCAATATTTGTATTGGATTCCTCTTTCAGAGAGGTATAAAATCGATCTAAAATTGATTTTAATCTGATGAGCAGAACATTTATTTTGAATTTATTATTTATAATAAATTTAAGTGCAGGTCGGCCTTAAGGTTTTTACCCCTAGCAGATGTGTCACACACCTCTCATGATTGGTATTTATAGGGTCAACGTTGGAGCATTTTTCACTCATCTCATCACACATCTCCTCCTCTTATACGAGCATCTAAGAAGCTAATTCATCTCACACGTGGGAAAGAAGGACGAAGTTTACCGCAGCAAGAAGGACAAAATTTACTGTAGCCAGAAATCTGTGGTTAGGGTTTCTGGGGAAGTTTGACCAGTGTTGACTTTGGTCAACACATGGTCCGATTGGGCTGAATTTTGGAGGAGACTTCGATCTAAGGAGGTTGTACTCTTTGGCACAGAAATCGAGGTCAAAAGTTGACCATAAGTTGAGCTGCGTTGACTTTTCTGGGCAGCGTTGACTTTTCTGAGGTTGACTTCTGAGTTGACCGTGTCACTGTTTTGAGGACTATTGTGACACATGCTGGGTTGGCTGACCGTGAAGTCTTTGTTGGTTGAAGCATCTTGTTGACCGCCGTAATGCACCATCACCTTTATCTGTTTCTGACTTGTCTTCTAAAGGATCACTAGTATGTTCTATCTGCATTTTACTTGTAAATTCATGTGATTGCTGTTGATAAAAGTAAAGTTGCATCAAGCATAGAACATCTACAAAATCTTACATTATGTTTGCTTTCCTCAACAGAAGCCACTGTGTAACGGGATGATAAGGGATCGAGATGACGTGTCTTAGAAGGCTCACCCTGAAAGACTAAGGGGAGACTGCGAGGAGGACCGTCGGGATGATAAGGGACCGAGATGTCGTGTCTCGGGAGTCTCTCCCTAGAGGACCAAGGGGAGAGTTTGAGGAGGACCGCCGAGATGATAAGGGACCGAGATGACGTGTCACGAAGGTCTTACCTTGGAAGACCATGGGGAGAGTGCGAGGAGGATCGCAGGGATGTCAAGACTAGGATGACGTGGCAGAGACGGTATTGTGGGAGAGGCCAGAGAGATGGGGTCCATGAGACCATGACTCATGACCATAGGCGGAGGCTTTGGGCCTTAATCCATATGCCCATGCGTTGCGACCATAGTGTTGAAGAATGTAACTAGTGTCAATCTTCATAATTGTATTTGAGTCATGATGTAATGTATTTGTTGAAAGAAAGAAAAAAATAAATTATTAATGAAAGAAGAATTATTATCAAGCATGGGTTTCATGCTTTGTTTATTTGTTTCTAGGTCAAAATCCTCCATTATAGGCTTCTAGGATTTCTGTCATGAGTCCTAGTCCTTGTCATCATTTAATAGACCCTTCTTGGGCTTTGTATATCAAGAAAGAAAATTATTTTTAAGTAAAATGAGTCAAATAACCCTCCACCAAGCCGACCTCAAGTTCTACACGTTGGCCTCAAAAAGGGAGCCAAAAAGTTAAAACCACTATAAATAAACAACTACTCGACTCATTTGGAAGATATACACAACAAGTTCGATTTGCAGTTGCTGGAGAATAAAAGGAGCGAAATACCTGAAGAAGAAGGAGAAAATCCTAGCGAAGGAGACATTGTCAAGTAAGAAAAAGTTGCAATTCTCTCTTTTCTGCCAGACGTGCAAGTTTCTGGGTTGTTGCAGAAGGGCCGAAATCATAGATCTGCAGTAAGGGCAAAATTTTGGAAGCTGGAGGGTCGAAATTTTGAGTTGTAGCTGGGTTAAAGTTGTTTGACTAGCAATGATTACGAAAGTTTGATTAATCAATTTGGAAGGCTGACTTGGTGGATAGAGGAAGGCCTTTTGGTCTGATCTAAGGTCTTGGATTGTCTCAATTTGATTTGAATTTGCTAGTGGAAGAATTTGACTGGGTTTTCCCTACATAGGGGTTTTAGCCCTCGCCGACTGCCTCTATCTGGTGTCATTGGTCTTCATTCTTTTGATTTGATGATTGCTTGATGAGAAGAAGATAAAAGAACATAAATAAATTTAATAAAAATACAAGAATATCACTAGTAATTGTCAATATAAGAAAATGTTTCTGTCTTTCTGATTTTCTAACACATAGGCGTGGCATCGTTCTAATGGACGACAAAGATCACTGGGGATCGGATGGCGGGAGTGATTTGCGACACCTCCCCTGTGACGTTAGCATGGAGGGGGGGGGGAAGGTGGTGCAATTGTTAACAGTCGTCGGATGGGCCTAGACGCGGGGAACTGCCTGATGGGGGCCTCGAAACCCCCCAGTTGGAACCATGATTGCGACAAGGTGCCTACTGGTTAACAGTCGAGCACATTGAGTCGACGCAAACCATCTGTCGACCGTTGATCACCCACTCACTTGTGACTGTCATATCTAGTTGGGTGACAGTGCGGACCGCTAGGGCGTAACGACAGGGCAAATTACAGTATAGGTTGGTGATATATATATATATATATACTCCCTAAGAGTCCCTAAACAGTGTTAGCTTCTGCTTTCTCGATTCAGTCTGGTTGATAAATGCTCATACAATCAATCTCTGTATTTATAATGTATGTGATGTAGTATGTGTTATTTGTCAATAAAATTGTGCCTTATCATTTTGTGTGCTGTCTCTATTATTTGAGTAAGCATTCTGAGCCATATTAACTATCAATATAGCAAGCGAGATGTGGCCAGTAGTGTGAAGACGTTATATGAGAGCTTGTTGCAGCAAAGTTTGCTAGTGGACCATGTTTCCGAAGAATTGAAACCAAAGGAAGGCATTTTATATACTCCCTAAGAGTCCCTAAACAATGTTAGCTTCTGCTTTCCCGATTCAGTCTGGTTGATAAATGCTCATACAGTCAATCTCTGTATTTATAATGTATGTGATGTAATATGTGTTATTTGTCAATAAAATTGTGCCTTATCATTTTGTGTGCTGTCTCTATTATTTGAGTAAGCATTCTGAGCCATATTAACTATCAATATAGCAAGCGAGATGTGGCCAGTAGTGTGAAGGTGTTATATGAGAGCTTGTTGCAGCAAAGTTTGCTAGTGGACCATGTTTCCGAAGAATTGAAACCAAAGGAAGGCGTTGTAACTCTGAGGGAGTCCCATTCATCAGGTGCATAGTAATTTTACCTTCACATATTTCTTTCCCTTGCTTGCGCAATATTGAGTAGTGAATTGCAGTAAGAAATGGCCTCAAGCAGTTTTGATTTCTTTGCTGATATGAAAGCCCCAAAGAAAACCAATTGGATTGGAAGGATATTAAACAAGTCACAGTCTGAACCCTTGTATGATACCAGGGTTGTAGTAAGGAATTTACCCCAATCCTAATTGGCAGCTTCCTCAAATATCTCTCAGTAAGATCTATGACCTTCCAATGTTTAAGTTTCGTGCAACCAATCATATTAGATATGCCTCTGTAATTGTACCCATCAATATTACCCAGCCTATCAGATACCTCTCATAAAGCCAGAAGGTGTCCAATGGGCACTAGAACAAGGTTATAAGTATGTGCATCTTGGACTAATACAATTTGGCGTTAATCCTCTTGTCAGACCTGGTTTGAATGTTCCTTGCTTAGCTTGTGTAATTGGCTCACACCATAATCAATTTACAAATGCTCTACTAGGTGGTTTTGAGGCCCCTTTGCACAATGGTCCAATTTGGTCATCTATCATCCCACGGTACCGAGTTTCATTAACCGACCCCCATATTAATGAACTGCTTCAAGCCTACATCCATTTTTCTGGCTTTGATATGTCTGGGAGTCTAATATTGCCCAGTTACATTCCACTGTTTGTTTAAGATTTGTCTCCACAACTCTCCCAACTCTCAATCCTCAACTTAATCAGAGAGCAATAACATAAGGAGTGGTGGTTGGACCTGGTAATGTCACTCCTATCACAAAAGGTTTTTCCAAATTAATAATTCCTGATGAGTGGACTGCATAATATCATCCATTGTCTCAAAGGTATTTTCCGACTCCAGAACCTAAAAGATTGTCTATTTCTGAGTCAAGTAGAGGACCAGTCATTAGACTAATGAATGACACTACAGTATCCAAAATCCCTGTTAGAAGTCACTCTTTCAGAAGCCATGATACTTCAGACCTCAGTAGGCATCTGTCAAAACACAAGTACGAATCCTCCTCTCAATGCAAATTCTGTATTGCCTCTAGAAGTCCAAGTTCTGATAAAAAATTTCAAGTCTTTCACAGACCTCAGTCTATCTTGAAAGAGGAACATTTAGGCCAACATGCAGAATGTCAGGAATGTCTACATATTGCCTCTCTGAGAGATATTAAGTTCATGAGATACAGACTACCTAGAGAAAAGGCAGGGGATGATCTAGAAAAGCATCTACTCCTAGAAAGGAGACTTGCTCCTGGAAATTTTGTACAAAAATTTAAAGATGGGAATGTTGTAGTTGATGTGGATTTCCTACAATATAGGAACTTGCTAGATGAGAAGCTCCAAGACATTATAAGGCTTCAAAACTATAACACTTATTAGTTAACCTGTGTAGCATAGAATCTAGATGACCTATCACAAGAAGTGCTTAAAGTACAATCCCATGTGTTAGGACTCCATTCTAGTATAGATGATTTGTGTCAAAAAGCTTCTGAGCATTTTGATAAGTTAAATGATTTAAATATGAAGCTAGAGAAAATTATGGAAGTAGTAGTAGATTTAAAGTTGAGTTTGGAAAAAGAAAATCTTGATTCAGAAGAAGCACTTACTGCTGCAGAAGTTTATAGCGAGGCATTCCAACTAGAAGAAAGGAACCCTGAGGAGAAAAATACTCCACTACTACTCAAACAATTCTCTGTACATAATCCCAGAAATTTTCAATTTGAAAATGTTATTTCATTTGCTAGAGAAAAATTGGCTCTAGTTCAATCACAGATTCCAGTCTTTGATCTGCCACGTCAGAACAGAGCAGAAAAAAATGGTGAAAGAAGGAGAAGGATCCAACAAAAGACCTAGGAGTGCAAATAGCGATAGACCAAACCGACCTTTTGAATCTGCATGGGAAAAATGGTGTAATGCCAAGTGTGGTTCTCTTGGAAAAACTCCATATGATCCTTCAAACACTGATGAGTTCCCTACTCTTAGCCGAGCTAACATTGATCAAGCTCCAATGACAAATTTGAATTGCAAATCTAAAAAAGAAATCCTCATGGCAATCCATGCTTGGAGTGCATGGGCAAGCACTCAAAAAGTCCGTTCATAGAAACAGAGTCTCATGGTCAGAATTAGCTTTAAGGATAACTTGGGATTTCCAAGGTAACTTAGAATTATGGTGGTCTAGAATGAATGAATATGACAAACTCAATATTATGAATAGTGATAAGCCAGTTGCTAAACTTGTCAGGGCAGTTCTTCATGAGTTTTATGGAGAAATTAAGGTTGATGGCCATCATTATGCAGATATGTTCATGAGCTAAAGAATTTGTGATATAAAAGAACTTCTTGAGTTTTTTTGCATAATGCAGGATCTTCTTTATAAGGCAAGAGACCCATAGAATACAACTTATTTGAGAAAATATTTGTTTGCAATGCCTGAAAGAATCCCAGATCTTGTCGGGGGTAGATTTGAAGCTGAAAATATAGATATTGAAAATCTCTCTTGCAGGACTCCATGAACAAATTGTATTTTCTCTGCAAAAAGAATGTCTCCGAAAAAAGACAACCAACTCAGTAAAGAAATAACTCGGTTTCGATGCAAGTGTCTGTGATATCTATGCTGAAATTTATCATTTTGGTTGCAAAAGAAAAAAGAAGAATGCTAGCAAAGGACAATGTGGAAGTGATTGCCAATGTCAAAAATGCATGAAGAAAAGCCAGCCCAGAAGGTTTTACCCTAGAAGACAAAGGTTTGAAAGACCAAAAAAATGATACTTCAAGAGAAGGCAAGAAGGTGCCCAAAGAGCACAATCAGGAACCTGTTTAATTTGCAAGAAGCCGGGTCATTGGGCTAGCAAATGCCCTTTGAAGGGTAAAACTCGTTTCCAAAATAAATTGTTTGACATTTTTTCTAATATTTATGATCCGACTGAATGGGAGCAAGTAGATTGGCCCTCACAAAATGAAGAATATTTTTCAGTCACAGAGTCAGATGAGTCAAACCTACCATCTCCACATCCTAAAGACTCATCCTGCTCTGAATCCACCTCAGATCTTGACTTCATTTCAGATGTCAAGATGTTTCATTTAGAAAATCCCGCAGACCTACGCTCTGAAATTGCATCGTTACAATCTCGTATTTCTTCCCTCACAGCAGGAGATTTCGCCATCCGACACCGTCTCACAGAACACCTCTCAATCCTCCAGCGTCAACTTGCCAAAATCACGTAGCCAAGCGTGATGAATCTTGGCGCCTACTATCCAAGTGACACTCCTACCACATTTGCAAATTTCCAATACACCCTCATCTAACATTCCACCCAGGAAGCAGTTTCCCCGCATATCTACCATGAGCAGAGAAGAACTAAGCTTTCTTCATCATAGAAAATCCTATGGGTTTAATAAAACTACTTCCAACATTGAGAATCTCTCAAACAAAGAAGAAGAAACAGACTAGGTTAACAAACTACAAGAATAAATATTGCACTTAGAAACCAACATTGAAGAAAAAAGAGGCCTTGTTAAAGAAATTCTAACCAGTATGAGAGTCGAGTCCTAACCAAAAGGAATTGGCTGAAAAACAAAAACATCTTGGAGAACTGAAAGATTCAATTATGATATAAGAATTTGAAGATGTGCTCAAAGAAGAAGAAGATGGAGCAACAAGCATTACAATGCATACTAGAAGATCACCAACCATAACCAGGTACATCTATTCTCCAGATGAAGGGATTTGAAGATAAGATTGTTATTAGAATAGATGTCAAGGTTAGTGGTTATAAACAATATTCTTTGGATGCACAACTAGACACAGGAGCTATGAATTCCTGTGCAAAACAGTGCCATTCCTGAATATTATTGGCAACCCACAAGCTTGCGGTTCAGAGTCGTAAATAAGACATTAATGACTATCAGAGCTATGGCTCCCGATTTCCCAATTATTCTTAATGGAATTCTTAGTTCTGTAAATTTGTACAATTTTGATGCAGGAAGTGATATTTTGTTGGGTTAAGATTTTGTAAGAAGACATCTTCATCTTGTTGTAGAAGCAAAGCACATTTGCTTCAACATCCAATGAAGAAATATAAAAATTCCAAGTAAGTCCAACTATGTAAATAGAATTGTAGACCCTGTCTCAAATATAGTTGAATGTTCTCTTGACAAATTAGCAAAGATCAACAAAGTAATCAGAAATGCTGAAATCTAAGGGCCAGAATACATCAGAGAAATAAAAGAGAAAATTGAAGCAGAATGTACAACAGATGCACCCAATGCATTTTGGAAAAGGGAACAATACTTTGTGGATCTTCCGTACAAAGAAAATTACTTTGGAACACCTCAACAGTCATCAACAAACCATATGTCCCCACCAGAGCTCGAACTCTGTAAAAAAGAGATTGTTGAACTATTAGAATGAAAGTTGATTGAACCAAGCAGAAGCCCTTGGGCTTGCCCAACATTTTATGTAAACAAGCATTTAGAACAAAAGAGAGGTAAACCTCAAATGGTGATAAACTATAGAGCATTAAATGATTCCTTGTTGCCTATCAGGTATCCTCTGCCATCTAAAGCTTTATTTCAGAAAATCGACAATAATAATGTGTTAAGCCAATTTGACCTCAAGTGCGGATTTTGGCAGATAGGGATCAAACCATTTGACAGATACAAGACTGGTTTTGTGGTGCCACACGGACAATTCCAATGATGAGTAATTCTATTTGGATTGAAGAATGCACCTTCTGAATTCTAGAAAAGAATGGAAGACATTTTTAGAGATTTGAAATTTGTTATTGTCTATATTGATGACTTACTAATTTGTTCTTTTGATTTAAAAGAACATAGAAAGCACTTGGAGATAGTTCACCACAAGATTTTTAAACATGGGCCAGTCCTCAACAAGCCTAAGCTTGAGTTTGCAAAAACTAGAATTGAATATTTAGGACTAATCCTATTCCAAGGCAAAGTTGAATTGCAAGAACATGTTTTGAAAGCTTTAACAGAATTTCCAGATGCCATTTATGATTGCAGGCAATTGCAGAGATTCTTGGGAAGCCTCAATTACATTCGACAGTTTTACGAAAATAAAGCCAAAGATGTCAAGGTCCTATATAAGAGGCTCAGAGGAATAGAATGGTCCCCATCTATGACGACTACAGTTCAAATTATTAAACAAAAGGTCCAAAATTTGCCAAGTATGGTTTTTCCGAGACATGAATTGCCGTACATTTTAGAAACAAATGCATCCAATGAAGTATGGGAAAGAGATTTGATGCTAAAGCATGCAAGAATGGAAGAAGTTTGCTCATATGCATCAGGATGTTTCAATGACACTGAACTCAGGTATCCATCTTCTTATAAAGAAATCCTTGCTGTAAAAAATGGAATCAAAAGATTCAGGTTGTTCCTAAAGCCAGTAAGATTCATTGTAAGAACAAACCTGAAACATATGGCTGGGATGCTTAGAAACAAAAGATTGTCAGAGCAAGGCAACAATAGGATACTAAGATGGAGCCTATGGTTGGATGGATTCAACTTTGAAATTAAATATAAAAAGGGTAAAGATAATTGCTTAGCAGATTTGCTTACAAGAGAAGCAGCTTCGAAAGAAATCAAGATGTTCAGTTGCCCATTAACTTCAACACCATCATTACCACCCCATGCTCCAAAGGGTTTTCAACAGGTTTTAATATGTAAATATTGTCATATGTCATTTTGTTTTCAGTGTCTCATAGATAGGGTCAAGGAGAGTCCTGCATATGAATGCATTCTTGAACAATGGATTAATAGTAGCCATAGTAATGTAAGTAATCTTATGTATTTTATAGAGTCGCCCAAAATGTTTCAAGGGGCCATTAGATTTGCACCTTTTGCAAGACAAAGATATATTTTTCTGTATGAGCCATGGTTGAGCTATGCAGACTATTGTAATATCCTGATATACACCAAATATGCCAAAAAAGTTTGGCTGATGTTCAAATGTAGCTCTATGAGTAATCCCTATAACCACTGGTCACCTTGGTTCAAAATACTGCTACATGATTGGTGCCTGAGGGAAGGAATATTTTGGACCATCAGAAAAATGAATTTATTGATTACCTCCGAGAAGACATTAGAACAACAACTCAGTCCGAGGCATGGTTTTGCTTCCAAATAGAACATTTGTTCAACACACTTAAAGTACATAGTATTCAACCACTAGAGAAACCCATCTACAAGGAAATACTTCAATTCTTTGTATCAATTTGTAATCATGCAGAAGCCCATTTGTCACCAAGTCCGCAACATTTGTATTACTCAAGTGACAATGATAACTATGGATATCCAAGCGACTGACAAAATCTTTGTAAAGAAGCATGGTGAGTAGTATTTCATGTCTAGTCACCTAATAGTGAGTGTGACCGGTATCGTGGGATTTCGATAAAATGAATAAGTGGAGGGGTCTGTCCTCCAAAGTAAAATCTTAGGTTAACTTTCTGGACGAATATATAAAATTTGGAGCACTTCTCCGACTTTTGGTGGGATTTGATCCACATTTCAGAGAATCTACGGAAAAGTTAGATTTGAGATCTATAATTTGTACAATTTATGCAGACAGGTCATATTTTGAGAAGATTCTTGAAGCTCTCTCGAAATCTTGTAAATAAGGAAGATGTATCGCCATTAGGGTCATTCGATTCTGTTTGGTTATAACTTATTCTAAGCTTTCTCTCTGAAGCTCTGTGTCATTCTGTCTTTAAGTTCTATAAGGAAATATCTCAATTCTTTGGATCAGTTTGTAATCCTGCAGATAAGAGAGTACCTAGCATGTATGGATCTCCTTTCTTTCTGTGCTATAATATCATGCCACCTCATGTAGAAGCCCATTTGTCACCAAGTCCGCAACATTTGTATTACTCAAGTGACAATGATAGCTATGGATATCCAAGTGACTGACAGAATCTTTGTAAAGAAGCATGGTGAGTAGTATTTCATGTCTAGTCACTTGACAGTGAGTGTGACCGATATTGTGGGATTTCGATAAAATGACTAAGTGGAGGGGTCTGTCCTCCAAAGTAAAATCTTAGGTTAACTTTCCGGACGAATATCTGAAACTCGGAGCACTTCTCTGACTTTTGGTTGGATTTGACCCACATTTCAGAGAATCTACGGAAAAGCTAGATTCGAGATCTATAGTTTGTACAATTTATGCAGACAGGTCATATTTCGAGAAGATGCTTGAAGCTCTCTCGAAATCCTATAAATAAGGAAGATGTATCGCCATTAGGGTCTTTCGATTCTGTCTGGTTATTCTAAGCTTTCTCTCTCTGAAGCTCTGTGTCATTCTGTCTTTAAGTTCGAGTTCAACAAACCTGCGGATGTGCACTTGATGCATATGTGAACCTAAAGTGGTGGGACTCTTTGGGACACTGAACTCAGGTATCCATCTTCTCATAAAGAAATCCTTGCTGTAAAAAATGGAATCAAAAGATTCAGGTTGTTCCTAAAGCTAGTAAGATTCATTGTAAGAACAAACCTGAAACGTATGGCTGGGATGTTTAGAAACAAAAGATTGTCAGAGCAAGGCAACAATAGGATACTAAGATGGAGCCTATGGTTGGATGGATTCGACTTTGAAATTGAATATAAAAAGGGTAAAGATAATTGCTTAGTATATTTGCTTACAAGAGAAGCAGCTCCGAAAGAAATCAAGATGTTCAGTTGTCCATCAACTTCAACGTCATCATCACCTCCCCCTACTCCAAAGGGTTTTCAACGGGTTTTAATTTGTAAATATTGTCATATGCCATTTTGTTTTCAGTGTCTCATAGATAGGGTCAAGGAGAGTCCTGCATATGAATGCATTCTTGAACAATGGATTAATAGTAGCCATAGTAGTGTAAGTAATCTTATGTATTTTATAGAGTTGCCCAAAATGTTTAAAGGGGCCATTAGATTTGCACCTTTTGCAAGACAGATATATTTGTTTGTATGAGCCATGGTTGAACTATGTAGACTATTGTAATATCCTGATATACACCAAATCTGCCAAAAACGTTTGGCTGATGTTCAAATGTAGCTCTATGAGTAATCCCTACAACCACTGGTGACCATGGTGCAAAATACTGCTACATGATTGGTGCCCGAGGGAAGGAATATTTTGGACCATAAAAAAAAATGAAATTATTGATTACCTCCGAGAAGACATCAGAACAACAACTCAGTCCGAGGCATGGTTTTGCTTCCAGATAGAACATTTGTTCAACGCACTTAAAGTACATAGTATTCAGCCACCAGAGAAACCCATCTATTAGGAAATATCTCAATTCTTTGGATCAATTTGTAATCCAGCAGATGAGAGAGTACCTAGCATGTATGGATTTCCTTCCTTTCCATGCTATAATATTATGCCACCTCATGCAAAAGCCCATTTGTCACCAAGTCCACAACCTTTGTATTACTCAAGTGACAATGATAATTATGGATATCCAAGCGATTGGCAGAATCTTTGTAAAGAAGCATGGTGAGTAGTATTTCATGTCTAGTCACCTAACAGTGAATGTGACTGGTATCATGGGATTCTAGAGCAACAAAACCGTAGGCTTGTTGACTTTAATGTAAAATACACAAGAGGTATTTGTAATAATAATTTATTATATATAAAATGTATAGGTGATGATAAATGTTACAACGAGGCCCTGCTTATATACCTAGGCAGGTGGCCTTTCATGACAGTGCATGTCTTTTAGACATGCCCTTTCACTAACTTAATGACTGCTTACATAATCCTTATTTGACTATTAATAATTATATTTATTATATTTGTTATGAATTATATTCATAACATTGCCCCGTTCTTCAAAAGCTTTGTCCTCAAAGCTTAATTACAGGAAATTTACTTCAGCTTGATCTAGAAGAATTGCCTTCACTTTCCTCATGTCATTTTTAATAAATCTGATTGGTCGCAAGTACCTCAACATGTATAAGTCTGTCATCTTATTTTGGAACTAGTTTTAATTTTCCCTTTTTTTTAATATATTAATTATTATTATTATTTTTAATAAGCAATTTTATAAAATTTATTATAATATAACTTTATAAATAAGGTTAGATTATAATAACTTTATAAAAAAACTTTATGATTTGTTAATTTATTATATTGGCACCGTAGTGAGTCCTGTCTTTATATCACGTCTTTTATTTTGGCTATATTCTGATACCAATCTCCCGAACTTTGCTACAAAGGCAGAAACCGATGCTAAAAGGCAGAACTCGACTGTTTTGATGCTACTATTTACACTGCATTCACAAGTTTGATGACTCGAATTAAAAAGGGCACGTCGTATCAACTACTCGGCCCATCAAAATTGACGCCCTCGATATCTAACTCGACTATATCCAACGTATAGTCAAACAACTAATCAAACCATACACAAAATCGAATTGGTTTAAATTTAGAGATCACGCCGTCTCGGGTTGACCCACAGTAACGACAACAGTAGCAAGAATGGAGAGACAACCCGACAGTCTGTTGGCCTGTGGACGGTTGGCGGAAAATTCCAGCTTGCGAGCAGAGTGGAGAGTGTGGCCGCATATGGAGTCTGGACAATGGTTTGGACGGCGGATCAGGTTGTTTAGCCAGTCGATGGGCAATGACTTAGGCAAAATTATTCTATTTGCAGGGATTGAGGACACCGACATATATGTGACAAGGGTCGGGGTCGTCGAAGCTCCAGGAAATTCAACCCTGTTCAAGAATTTCTTCCACGGGAAGGCCCCGAGGTCTGACTGCTGGTATTTCGCTGAGACAGAGGGCTTCCCTTGATACTCAGAGAGTGGCGGTGCTCTCGCTTGGCTTGCAACCTGTGCTCCCATCATCATGCATGCATTTGCCACGATCATGACTGGAACAATTTGGCCCTTTGACAATTTCCAATGTAGGATCTGTGGCTCACAATGAGTAATGTTGCTGGTGGCTTCTAACTCTTGAACAGTGGTTGGGCCAGTGCTTCACTGTGGTGTCGGATTATCGAGGAAGGGTGGAGCAATCTGGGAAGCGGCAGGAACAATAGACGGGTTGGCAAGAATTGTAACAAAAGGGTTATCGTGCATAAACAGCACGAGATCATTCTCACCAACAGGCACGTCGTTGAGCTTGGGCCTGTAGTTGTCGACGCTATGTTCTCTAATGACAAAGAGATTCTCGTTTAACCTCTTTACCATGACCATGTTCGCGATTTTGGATTTTTCCATTTTGATCCCGCAGACTTGGAGACTATGAAGCAAGAACTTGTTGTAGATGAAAATGAGGTCAAATTTATCGGTGTCGATGAGCAAGGCATGAGCCCCGTCTGCCCAAAACGAATCAGAAGGAGCAAAATCTGATGCTTACGAAATATCCACCTCTTTCTTTTTGCGCCCATTTTCATGGTTGTCTTTCATGATTGACATTTGGGATAAACCCCTGAAACACAGAACATTAAATTGTGCATTGTAACATGGTGGATATTCTAAGGCTCCTGAGGTTACTGCTCGAGGGCGCTCTTGCAGCTTCCACTTTTTAGAATTAATTAGAAATTGGTAGTCTGAAATCAATTCATTCAATAGATTTTTCATATCGCTCTCGCTCATAAATTTAGTATAATCGAGAATGAATTGTAGGCTTGGGTTGCTAATGATGCACCCACACGTTTGTTTTGTCAACTCATCCTGTGGAATGGCATTGCTAATGTCGAAGGGCTGGGAGGTGAATGGATTGAGTGCTTCATGTTTGGCTTCCCAATTAGTCTCTAGTGTCTCGCAGTTGTAGAGAACCTGAGCAGGGTCGTTTTTAAGCGGTAGACAAGTGGGGTCATGAGCAAATTCTCGTACCAATTGATCAACATACTCTTCGGGGATACTAACACTCTCCAAACATTTTTGAGAAATGGCTAGACCCATTCTTGTCTTATCGTTGGAACGGAAAAGATATTTGTTTCGCATTGTTGTAATGTAATGAGCTATGTTGCCAGGAAACGTGGGTGCGGGTGCGGGTGCGGGGACGGGGACGGCATTTTTTGAAACAGGGTGCGTGGGTTCGTCTGGGTATTTTTATATTAACATATATTATAAATTATAAATTATAATTTATATATCATATATAATACTATATTTTATAAATTAAATTTATAAATTATAAATTTAATGACACTAATAATTTATAAACTTTAAAGTTTAAACTTTAAACTTTAAAGATTTAAACAAGCACATCATTCAAGAATCAACAATGAACATTCAAGTTTCAACATTCACATGTGACATTTGTCATTGAAATTTCAAAATTAAAATTTGCTTCATTTATTGTTTCTCATTGTTGATATGAACTCTGATCACAGAATTTTGTTCTTGCAACTTATAAACCATTTAAAAATTACCCAAATCATCATTATTTCCAAAAAAATAAAAATAAATAAATTAGAGTGAAATTTTACCTTAGCAGAAAAATACTCACTAGAAAAGTTGACTGTATTCACTTATTAATTCACTTCGTCCTTTACACCGACTCCACTCAGCGCCATATTCTATAGGTTATTCAAAACGTTCTGAAAATTTTCATTATCTCCAGAATTTAGAAAAAAATAAAAAATCTAATAAAGACATACTTTCCAGTAGTTTCAGAGTTTTCAAGATTCTACGTCTTTCCAAAAATCTCAACTCCTAAAGCATAAAGAAACTATATACTATTAAATTTACAAGATATTTTCCTAACACCGCATCCAATTTCTAACTTAAACAAACAAAAATATAATTTTAAATATGTTTTTGCCATGCATCCTCTTATTCTCTCCCAATCCCTTGCACATGTTTTTGCCATGCATCCTCATTTTCGTGTTTTGCACTCGACATAATTAATCTCAGGACCCAAAATTTCACATTTTTCTGACAATCATACCTCTATCCCTCCCATAAGTATACTTACCTCACTTGGCGTTTTGCATCCTGCACCCAAGTGATCTCAGGACTCAGAATCTCACTTTTTTCTGACCATTGTAATCTCTTTATGGACCCCTTAATTATCTCGTTTTCTGGAACATTAAACGCATATATATTACTTAACCTCTTTCAGACTATTATTTCTTCTAGATCATATCATGTCTCGGCTATCTTAAACTTAATTTTTTATATTAACTCCATAAGTCAATAAGAAAATGATCTGCTCGTGAAAGGTGCTATCATTTCTATTTGAAGGTAGGTCTTGAAATTAGATTTTTTTAATAATAACTTATAAATTATTTATGGAGCAGAGCAATATATTTTAACTTTAAAAAAAATCAAAATAGTTCGATTTTAATTTTTATTTATCGTTTGAACTTTGAATCATGAATGTTTTAAAATTTAGAAAAAAAAATAAAAAATAAAATAGTTTTTATAATTTATTTTATTAGATTATAATTTATTTTTAATATTTATTAAAATTTAATTTAATTTTTTAATTTTTAATCATTTAAAAAAAATTATATATTTGAAAAAATTGTTCATGAAGAACCCTGAAGAACCTGAAATTCGGGTTCTAAGTACCCAAACGATGGGTTCTTCATACCAAAAGAACCCAAGAACCCGATTTTTTTTTTTGAAGAACCCGGTTCTTCTGAGAAGAACCCGGTTCGTTTGGGTTCTTCTGAGAAGAACCCGTACCCGAATCCGGTACTTGGGTGCGGGAACCCGGTGCGGGTTCGAGAACCCCACCCCCAGGTGCGGGAACCCATGCAACGTAGGTAATGAGTAATGTTTTGTGCGTTATTCTTATCATTTTGATCATGGTTTTCATCCTTCTCTATCTTATAATCCATTTCTTTCTTCTCAAACATGTCATCTTCATAATTATCTTCCAAAATATCTTCTTCTTTTCTTTTTCCACATTTTTATGAAATTGTTCATCTTCTTGTTTCTCAATATAGTCCTCATCCACATCATCTTCATCTGCATCAAGATCAACTACTTCCACAAATTCCTGGCTAGTAGGCTCATCTTTGTTTTTAAGATCACCTTCATTCTCATAAGTTGGAATTTTCATAACCTGATCTTCTTCAGAATGTAGTGATTCTTCATGATTATCATCTGAATTCTCTGAATCAGCTGAATTGTTTTGTTGACTATGTCCAATATTCAGAAATATTGGTTCTTGCGTCAGATTAATCTTGTCCCAAATGGCATTTATCTTCTGCATTGCTTTGTTATGATTGTTCGTGGACCCACTATGTTTTTGCCAAATTTGTCTTTCTATCCGATTTGTCGTATCTTGAAGTTTTTTGATGTCGTCAGAATGTCCTGTAAACTTATCCTCAAGATCGATTAATCTTTTAGTGAATTCATCGGAATTATTGATCTTACTCTCAAGATCGATCAACTTTTTGTTGAAATCAGCTATCGACATTGATGAAGACATCGAGCGGCAGTGATTTCAAGGCACCACATGTAACAGCTGAAGCAGCCAGCAGTAGCAGAAGGCGGTCACAACACGAACTTGCTCTGATACCAAATGGGGCAACAAAACCGTAGGCTTGTTGACTTTAATGTAAAATACACGAGGTATTTGTAATAATAATTTATTATATATAAAATGTATAGGTCATGATAAATGTTACAATGAGGCCCTGCTTATATACCTAGGCAGGTGGCCTTTCTTTCACTAACTTAATGACTATTTACATAATCCTTATTTGACTATTAATAATTATATTTATTATATTTGTTATGAATTATATTCATAACAGATTTCGATAAAATGACTAAGTGGAGGGGTTTGTCCTCCAAAGTAAAATCTTAGGTTAACTTTTCGGACGAATATCTGAAACTCGGAGCACTTCTCTGACTTTTGGTGGGATTTGACCCACATTTTAGAGAATCTACAGAAAAGTTAGATTCGAGATCTATAGTTTGTACAATTTATGCAGACAGGTCATATTTCGAGAAGATGCTTGAAGCTCTCTCGAAATTCTATAAATAAGGAAGATGTATCACCATTAGGGGCATTCGATTCTGTCTCGTTATTTTGAGCTTTCTCTCTTTGAAGCTCTGTGTCATTCTGTCTTTAAGTTCGAGTTTGACAAGCCTGCGGATGTGCACTTGATGCATATGTGAACCTAAAGTGGCGGGAACCAATATTGATATAAGATCATTGGTATTTACTTTGTTAAAATATCTTAGAAGACTTTAATTTGTCTCAAGCAATTGTCATCATTGTTGAATTGGATAAGTGTTCTAAACTTGCTATCATTGGATTCATCTATTGATTAATATTGAGATCTTGGCACATTCTTGGTTATAAGATTGTTTCACCATTTATCGTTAAGTACTCTTGTCATAGAAGCTAATCATAATTTAAGTACTTAAACAATTAAACAATCTTAATCTAAGAAATCACTCATACACCTTGCACAAGCATTCTAAGTCTAGCTGCGTTAATAATTTACCTCCAAGCGTAAGCTTGGTTGATAAACTTCTAGGGCCACCCTTCTCATCTAGCTTGAGGGGCTTAGCAACTCTTTGGTGGTTAAAACGGTGACCTTGCAGTCGTCAGAGCCACAATTTCTGTAGTGCTGGAAGCATCGGGTGATAGGAGCCTAACATAAGGTATCGTTAATCAAGCCATTGTTTGCTTCCTGTTGGCCTCTTTCTCGCAACCTACCTTGGAGCCTAGCTTCAAAATAGTTAAGGGAAGGTTATACTTAGAATAGGCATATAACTAAAAGTAACAAAGACTTTTGCATCACACCTAGGTCTAAGGATTTGCATAACATATAAGTTAGTGAAGATCTAAGAAGCGATTTTCCATCCGGTTACTTGGCCTTAAATTAATAATAAACAAGAATTTGACTCCATAAGACATTGATATCACATTTAAATTTAATCTAATCCTTAAATCTTGTTAAATTTAACCAAATAGCTATGTCACTCAATCGTGTCTCCCAGACTCGTTGGTTACCAAATTGTCTTTCATCTTCACATTTCCATAAGGATTACCCCCCATAACCACTTGTTGGGAGACAACTAGAACAGAGAGGTCGAGGATCAGGGTGACAACCCCCTGGCTTGAGTCATTGTCGCAGTGCCTGTACAATCTAAGCAACAACACGTGTCAAACAAAGATCGTATGCCAAAGTTACGACCACAGGAAGTCGACGTTCCAACTTACCCCATCGAGGCCAATAAGCCCTTTGCACTTCGTCTCTAGGGTTAGAGTTTTGGATGTTTAGTGTTTCTCATTATTTCTTCATGATAAAAATGCCTCTAAGCCTCATTGTGACACAGTTCAAGAAGGTGCGTAGCTATCACATCTCTTTTTAGAAATAAGCTACTGCCATTCGAGCTTGTTTTCTTTCATTCTACATGTAAACAATTTCAACATTTCTATTTATTAAATGAAGTTCAATTTCACTGTATTTGTGTTTGATTTTAAATTTGTATTTCAATTCATTCCCTTCTTAAATTCGGATCAAGTATACCATTTAATTGACCTATCCCTATTTGAATAGCATCAAAGAAACCTATCTCTATTTTATTCAAAGTTTGGCTTCACAAGTTGATAGTAACTCTGACAAGTGGGATGTTGGAGCCTACAATGGTTTATCGTGATAGTGAAGGTTGTTTCAAACCCTTTGAGATCCAAATTTCATTACTGCTCTGAGCACATTGACATCAAGTAACATGTTCTCAGGGATAAGGTTTAGAAGGGAATAATGCTTCTAGAGTATGTTCTTTCATATTCAGAGGTTGTGGATATTTTGACATAGTCGATTCAAGATGTTTAGGGAGAGACTGGGTTTGTTGTAGAACACTTTCCTCGCAAAGAGGGAGTGTTGGAGTTCTTACCTATTGCTCAAACAATATTCTCCTTAGCATGGTGCATCAGTGATGTTGATTCATACAACCATGACACGCTTTAGCGGAGCTCATCTTGGGTCTTGTGTAGTGTTTTTAGGGAGAGGGATGATGCAAAATTAGTTTGTAGTGTGGAGGACGTGCTTCCAGCAACTGCTTCCAGCGACGCATGTCCTCTATCTCAGTCTGAATTACCCGACCTTCCTGTAGGCAGGTAAGGTGTTGTGTGATCACTAAGGTAGGCGCCACCATCATGATGTTTGCAAATTGTTGCTCTTTGACGTGCAACCCGTTGCACAACTGCTGCACCATTGGGTCATTATGAACCGAAGTCCAGACACCCATGGCCTCATCCAATAGTTGGCTGCACTTTGTAACTGCGGCTGTAATGCTGTCTGTTGCTGCTTTTACCTCGGCAGCCCGCCGAGCTTTGACTTTCAGAGGGGTCTCTGGCTGTAGCTTCATCTGCAAATCTGCTATTTGATGATCGAACTCGGTTCGAACAGTCTGGATTTCCTCTCACGAGGCTTTGAACGCAACGACCAACCCTTCCAATTTTTCCACTGGGGCGGCTAAGGCAGGGACCGCTAGCATGTCGCTGCAAACCTGGCCGTGTGCCGAGCCTCTGCTGCGTGACATGCTTCCTCTGCGGTTTGCTGTTTCTGCTGAGATTCGACTGCTTGCTGCTGCAACTCAACGACAATGTGGTGAGCTTGGTCTTCTCTGAACTGTAGTTCGTCCACAATCATGTTGTGGATCATGTGGAGCTTTTCGGTGGGTAAGACAGTGAGGTCAACATTGATGTTGCCGCAGCCTCTAAGCTGCGCGCGTCGGCTCAACTTGACGCGGATGGCAGGTTTGGGGATCTGGATGAGGAGACCCTCCCCTGTTGCAGGCAACATTGTGTTGAGCAGCTGCGTGCTAGTCGCAGGCACGCTCGCTTGCATCTGGCTCGCTTGAATCAGGCTTTCTTGAACCTTTAGCTCCTAGATGCTGCTCTACACCTCGTCGAGCGCAGCCTTGTACTGCGCTTCTAAGTCCGTCCACATGTCCTCGGTCGCAGTCGTGACAATGTTAGCTATCTTATTAAGGTCATCCCCTGTCAGTGTCAACTCTCCCTCTCTGACAACTTTGGATCCTTTGTGCTTCTTCCGTGGACCTCCCGCAGCCTGAGAGCCATGCTTTGTCCCTTTGGCCATCTGCTTTTCCACCCGCTCAGCAATCTGAGCCTCTGTGTCCTTAGGTCCTGCACCATTCTTCTCAGGCACAATTTCTTTCTCCAAATCTATGGTCTCGTCGGTTATGGTTGGCGTGGCCTCTGCTCCAGTTGGTTTGTCAGTTGGTTGTGTTCCTGTTCGTGGCTTGGTGGGCGTCTTTGGAATGGACGTGGAGGCACTCTCCTTGGTGCGCGACTCCAACCAAGCTGGCGGCCACTTTGCTGTGACGCGTAGCAAATCATCTTTAGTGACTAGATAAGGCAACTTGTACCATATACCTTCCACGACGCCCTTTGCGCGGATATGAATGTTGTGAAATGTTGCTTTAAAATCGACAATCAACTTGTACTACTCGTACAAGGTCATAGACAACCTCAAATTCGATTGAATTGCTTGGTATGTTGCAGCATCAAATAGTACCCAAAAGCTTTTGTTTTCTGTTACGCGTGCGAGGATGGATGAATTCCAAAGTGTGGCATACCGCGTGGCTTCACACATCTGTGGCTCAATCTCAGGAAACTGCATCTCCTCTGGCGTCTTCTAGCCGATGAGTGCGATCAAAAGCAAGAGCCAAGCATAGTAAAAGTGCTTTCCCTCCTCTTGTGCCTTGCGCACATTCTCCAGAAATTCCTTACAAAGATATTGTGCCCAATTGTATTGGACACCCTTCTCGCATTGCCTTGCGAGTGCAACTACTTGAGCTGTAACTTCTTTAGGGCGACATTTCCTCATCATCTTGCATGCCAAGATGAGTGTCCCAAAGCAGACAGCTGGATCGTTAACTTCGCTCACCACGAACCCTCTGTTGTGGCGCGTGACCTGGTAGGTATTCTTGATCTTGTCTGCCACCTTCTTCTCTCGGCCTTTGCCTCCAAAATCAGCCATGGGGTCTACACCTTGATCTGGCAAGCCAGTGATCTGATGGATCAACGTGGTGTCAATAGGGATGCGCTCTCCCAACCACAAAAACTCATCATGGACGAGTGCGAGCAACTGCCGCACACAAATGTCATTAATCAGGCTGCGCCTGAAATGAGGGATCTGCAATAAATTTAAGAGATCGGCCTTGTGCAGGCCCAACACCCAGCCCTTTGTAAGTTACTTGATCAAGGTATCTTTCTGGGGTGAGCTCAGGAAATTTATCTATGTCAGCAAGGTCCTAGTCCTCCATCTTCAATAACAGCACTCTGGCGAACATGTTGCCTTCCATTGGGACATTTTCGGGGATCAGGGGCATATTAATGTATGCCCGCACATTGTCGAGGTCCTTCGGGACCTTTACTAATGCTTTGCACGATGCGACATAGGTCAACAAATGCGAGATGGGGGCAACTTCCACCACATATTCCTCCTCCATAATTGTCTCTGGCATTTCGGACATGGGCTTCTTTTGTTGCTCAACCGCAGTGGAGCGCGACTTTGAGGTCTTCTCTCTAGGCGATCTGCAGGACCCTAAGGTTTATCCCTTCTTGGTCTTATTTGGCGCAGGTGTCTCATCGACGGGATCCTCTCCAGGGCATGTGGTTGTCATACTTGGAGGGATAATGTGTTCGAGACCTCTACGGCGCAACTCCTCTTCTAAACACCAGATCCAAACCAGACATAGACAACAAGGAAACTTCATCAAGCAAGGAGCTCAAGGCACAAAATTCACACAGAAGGCAAAAGGAACTAATGCAACCCCTTCGGTCATATTTATAGCTTAGGCTCTCCGTCAACGATCCCTTAGGCATTAATGTGTCTCCATAAATGGAAAAACGGTCCCAAACCTGGCAAAATCTCCTCATTAAATGCAACCTAGACGCTCCTCTAAACGGTAATAAAACTGTATTTTCCAGATTTACTGTTCCAACGGCTAGATTTTGGCACCTTTGCGACATAGTCAACCTCCATGCGCAGCTAGCGCACGCGTCACACCTGTCTGCATATCCTCCAACCCTTCTCCACAGATCCAATACTCCGACCATATAGTCATTTGGTGCATGCAGGGAGAGGATCATCCCTGTACAGCTTCAATCGGCTTTCGTTGACATGCCCGGGAATATATTCTCCACTCAATGTGGCCAAGCGCACCACACCTCCGTCAGTGATCTCCTTAACAATATATGGTCCTAGCCAATGCATCTTGAACTTCCCTGGGTGACGCGCAAACTTGCTGTCATACAACAAGACCAAATCTGCTTCCTGAAAGACCTTTTGCCTGATATGCTTATCATGTTATGCCTTTTGGCGCGCCCTCTGTATATGCTGATGGAAATTTGCAATAAAGCGATCCTCTTCAAGCACGACCAACTGCAACAACCGTTCGTCCATAATATCCTCTTTTGCCATATTTGTAATTGCTGCAATGCGTAGACTGTGAACATTGTATTCCATTGGCATCACAACTTCCTGCCCATGTACCATCCTGAACGGTGTCTTTCCTGTCAGCTTTTTGCATTTAGTTCTATATGCCCAGAGAACCGAAGGTATGCACACATCCCAATCATTCCGGTTAGCATTGAACATCTTGGTGAGCGAAGTCTCCAATATCTTATTGAAAGCTTCTACTGCTCTATTCGCCTGTGGGTGATATGGAGTGCTCTTCTGATGGTGAACCCGAAATTCTTCTGTCAAAGCTTCAATGGTTTCATTCTCAAAGTGTGTGCCTCGATCACTCATCAAAATCTTAGGGCATCCAAACCGAGTCAATATGTTTTCACAAATGAAGTGCGCAGCTTCGTCCGCACTGCAATCCTTCACTGGCTTAGCTCCAAACCAGCGGGTGACATATTTTGTCGCAGTGATGATGTACCGCGCACTCGTCTTCTTTCCTAGACGGTCAATAGGTCCAACAAAATCTATGGCCCATTTATCAAATGCTTGCAATGCCATCTGTGGATGCAAGGGCATCTCATCTCTACGCGATGGCTTCCCTGTCCTCTGGCATACATTGCATGCGCGACAGTGCGCATGTGCATCACTGTGCAATGTGGGCCACCATAACCCAGCTCACAAAATCTTCTGTGCGGTCGCCTTCCCTACATAGTGTCCTCTGGCAACCCCTCCATGAGCTTCAACTAAGATGTCTCCTCTCTCAAATTCCAAGACATCTTCGCAAGAGTTCGTTTGCACCCATCTTATACAACTGGCCAGCAATAATAGTAAAGTCAGCTGTGCAAGCCACCAGTTCTTTCTTCTGCTGCAAAGTGTACTCCTCGGGCGCACGTCCAGTAGTCAAAAAGTGAATGATATCAGGGAGATGATCATCAACTATCTTGATCGCAAATAACTGCGCGTTAGGTAAACCCTCCTCCAAACTAGTCGGCTCTTCCCTGGTCTCAATGCGTGACAGATGGTGTGGCCCAACATTCAGTCTTCCAAGCTTCACAATAACCTCAAAAACATATTCCTGAAACAACAACAACCACTTGCAGATCTTCCCCCCCAACGCCGGCTAATTGACCCAGTACTTCAAAGCAGAGTGGTCAGTAAACATCTTGAAATGTCCTGCTAACAGATAGTGGCAGAATTTCTGCAGTGCATACACCATCGCCAATCCTTCTCTCTCTGTGGTTGAGTAGTTCCTTTCTGTGCTTGTTAGCTTTCGACTTGCGTAGGCAATAGGATGATCGATTTATCCAGCTCCTAGCTGCGCTAAGATAACTCCAAGCGCAATGCAAGAGGCATCCACATGCACATGAAACACCTTTGACCAATCTGGAAAGATCAATATGGGCGTAGTGACCATCTTCTCCTTCAATAGTTCAAAGCTCTTCTGACATTCCTCATCCCAACAGAATGTTGCACCCTTTTTGAGCAATTTCTCCATGGGCGCAGTTATCAGCGCATAACCCTAAATGAACTTTCGATAATATTCAGTATGCCCCAATATTGAGCGCAGTTGTCTATCATTCATAGGCACTTCCAGATTAACAATTACTGCGATCTTCGCTGGATCTACCATCATTCCTTGCTGGCAGACAATGTGACCTAGCAATATCCCGAATGGCACACAAAATATGCATCTCTTCAAGTTCAGTGAGATATGATACTTTTTGCAGGTATCGAGCATTAGGCACAGACTTAAGACTTGCTTTTTCAACAACCCAAAAACACTCCAATCATCAAAGTATACTTCTAGGAACTTGTGGATATACTTCTTGAATGCAGCTACTACTACGCGCGAGAAGATAACAGATGCATTCTTCAATCCAAATGGCATGACTGTATATTGGAAAGAACACCATTCCGTTGCAAAGGTTGTCTTACTTCTATCCTCCGGCACAATCCTGATCTGATGATAACTTGAGAACCCATCTGTGAATGAATAAGCCTCTTGTCCTCCTTCATTGTCAAGGATCTCATCAAAAAATGGAGTTTGGAATGGATCATGTACATAGGCATCATTCAGTTTGCGTAGGTCCACACAAATCCTTATCTATCCTTTGGTCTTCTTATCTCGAACTACCATAGGACTCACCCAATCAGACTCTTCCATTGGTTCTATAATGCCCGCAACAACCATTTTAGCCAACTCTTCCCTCACTTTTTGCGTATACTTTGGATTCAATCTGTATGGGCGTTGCTTCACAGGTCATGCATCAGGTTTCAAAGTGATCTTCATAACCCCAAGCTCTCCAATTATCCCTTTCAACTCAGAGAACTTTGTAGGAAACTGGTCTTGAACCCATCTGTGAATGAATAAGCCTCTTGTCCTCCTACATTGTCAAGGATCTCATCAAAAAATGGAGTTGGGAATGGATCATGTACACAAGCATCATTCAGTTTGCGCAGGTCCACATAAATCCTTATCTATCCTTTTGTCTTCTTATCTGGAACTACCATAGGACTCACCCAATCAGACTCTTCCACTGGTTCTATAATCCCTGCAACAACCATTTTATCCAACTCTTCCCTCACTTTCTGCTTATACTTTGGATTCAATCTGTATGGGCATTGCTTCACAGGTCGCTCATCAGGTTTCAAAGTGATCTTCATAACCCCAAGCTCTCCAATTATCACTTTCAACTCAGAGAACTTTGCAGGAAACAGGGCTTGATACTCTGTCAGTAGCTCAACAACCTTTTCCACTGTGTCATCATCCCAGTAATCTCCAATCTTTGCCAACTTCGGTTGTTCTTCAGATCCAATGTTTACTTGTCGAATCTTCAAAGGCTTTGTAACATCCAGTGAGGGTAATTGAAGGCTCAACAATTGCGCGCTGCCCCTCAGATTCAGGAATTGTGATATTCCTTGGATCTTCTTCCGTTTCTTCTACTGTCACATTTCTGCAATTGACAATATCCCTCGTCTGCGCATCCCATGCCGGCGCAATGCACTCTACTGCTGGCTTTGAAGTACCAAAGATGACTTCTTGGATCCCTTGCAGCACTTTTCCCAAACAGTCAAATCCACTCTTAAAGCTGAATGTCAATATGAAGCTTTCAGTCAACGCAGACCATTCATTGGTTCCTCAACGCAGCTCCGTCTCCAGGTACCAATCAGTAGGCACCTTCCCCACGATGGTGTGAATGAACATGTGCACCCATTCCGGTCTTGGCTCTGCCCCCCATATTTCAGTCCATTTCGCCAGATGTCTGGGCGGATCACTCTTTCCGGAATAAACTTCTTCCATTCTGGTAGTTGGACATTCAAAGCACAATCTCATCATGCAAGCACATTCTTCCCAATTGCCCATGTTTCCTTTGTGAGTCTCCCACCATTGTGCTGGAGTTGCGTGCAATGCTATATCCAATGCGTGGAATTGCTGTCCTTCTGGAACAGTTCTTTCAAGTTCTCCTAAAAACATGTGCACATTAGTTAGCCCATCATAATACGGTAATTCTCGTACCTCTTATGATATGCAACAAAGAGATCTGGTCACTCGATTGTAGTGCAACACAAATACTTCATGTAACCGGTTCTGCTAGTTCTCCAGTTCTTCATTTGAATCTCAGAAGCAGGAGCTGTCCTTTTCCCAATTAAGCCTTCCATTAATTGTTGGATTGATCCAATCTTCATCTCGTGCAGTTAGCTTATAGATATGGTCGATATCATCGTCAGTGCACAACGATTATGTGTATCTTTGACCTTTTGCAGGATCTAAGGGAATTACAACTCTAGTTCCATTGTTTTCAAATTCCATTCTTCTTCTCTTCAGATTTATGATACCATTCATATCAATAGCTCAATCCAACCCCAACTGCGCAAGATAAGGATCAGTATCATCCACGATCTATATAACTTCGAAATCTGCCAACACCTTAACTCCTTCAATATTTACTACCACTTGTGACAGTATTCCTAATGGAATGATTTTCTGCTGGTTTTCCATGCGCAGTTGAATTATAGACCACTCTAGCTTAGGCTCTCCCACGCACTGCCAAGTTTGTTTAGGTAAGACATTTGCATCTACCCTAAATCTAGAATGACCCGATCCATCTCATAAGCACTGATCTGAGTAGTCAAATGCATCTATCGTCCAGTTCTCTTCTTGTTATTTTTCTTATAGATCTTGTTGATGTGAAAATTTCTAAACATAGAAATCCTACTGTAATGTCCTGATTTACTTTTCCTACTTGAATTAAATTACAAGTTAATTTTCTGAATTATTCAGTAAAATCAACACAGTAAACACAACTGTAGCCTACACATTTACAGATCATTTATTGAACATAACGTACACATGACAAAGTGACACTGATTTTTCGGACAAATGTCCCCGGAAAAACCCAATGCGGGAATACCGGTGCAACTAGCTCTGGATGGTTTTATTATTATGCAGAATTTGAATACAACAATATCTGGGCACCATACATGGTTGGCCCTACAGAGAAAATACACAACAGTAATACCTCTTTCACTCGGAGACAGAAAATATGGCTGATTCACACCCTCAAACGGGATTTATAGAACTTGAGCCCTTTCTGGCCCACTGGAAACCCCAACGCTGTACCTTAGCCCTCTGCGTTAGCCTTTCTGGCCTGCGTCAACCTCTGCGCTGCCTTGGAAGGGCCTGCATCACCCTCTCTGAGCTTACGCTGCCCTGACTGGGCCTGCGTCACCCCTGAAGGGTTCCTGTTGCCTCTGCGCTGCCTTCTGTGTGGCTCTGGCTGAACTGCGTAGCTTTCGCTGGCCTCTGCGCTACTTGGTATGCTGCCTCTCTGCCACTGTTGTATTCTTGGCCTTCGATCAGATCATCCCTCGCCAATCTTTGCCCCTCACCACACTGCAAACTCACTTCGAAATTCTTAGCGAACCACGCCCTAGAATTTCGACTTAGCTTCGGTACTCTGCCATTGTGTGTGTTCTCCAACTGACCCCAAGCCCTTCTCTTATAATTTTTCGTTGGAAAACCAACGACTGTGATCTAATCTCTAATCAATGACTAAGATAAGAAGCTGCTTGATCCACGTCACTTAGAACATTCTCATCACATGTTTAACTTTATTCACTTTAATCTTTTAATTTTCCTAAGTTAGACTTAGGGTCCTTAATTAAAAAGATTAATTATTTGAATAATTCTTAAACTAGATGGAATTTTTCCAAACGCTTTCTGGGTTTTGGAGATCTCATGTACTCCAGCTCCTCCACAAAATTTCGGAGCTAGAGCACATCCGATGCTACCCCAAAATCTCAACAGTTGACAGCTTTTTGTTCCATTTGAGGCTGTTCCTTTTTTGTGCAGTTATCTATTAGTGCTTGAAGATTTTGTACTACCTTGTTGCGTAGTAACTTAATGCAAGCTTGTAAGAATGGCTTTATTTCTTCGTCTACTCTCGCCTCATTCATAGGTCTACTTGATATCGATGTGCTTGCTTCTGCAAACCCCTTCCTTGCTTCGACAAAAGTTTCTTTTTTCGTGTTGTAAATCAAATCCATCATTTTCTCAGGTGCCTTTCGAATCCGCAGATCAACATCCGACTTCTTTCCCTTATCTTCACCAGTGGTTGCACCGCTTCTAGTGACAACATTCACGCTAGGATCTTCTTCACGCAGCTCTGCCCTGACCATCTGAATATTCTGCGTCTGAGTCTTCATTTTTTTCTCCTTCATCTTAGCAATTAAAATAGGACAATCTTCTATTACATGATCAAACTGCCTATATTATCTGCATGATTGTTGTGCAGGGTTCGGACAGTCGTGCACATAGTGACCAACATCTCCACAATTATAGCAAATGACTTGTCCGCTTCCTTGACCAACTGATCCTCCTCCTCTGCCTCTTCCTCTAGTCTGGAATCCACCACGCCCAGACGGGGATGCTGGTGAGGTAGGTTCGGCCTGCATATTATACAACTCGACTTTGTCAACCACAAATCAAAACTCCAACAGTGTTGTTCATCATGTCCCAGTGATGAGCAAGATCTACAAAACAACTGCTTCAACTCAGGCACATATTTTCCGATCCTTGGACAGAAATCTGTCGCTGCAGACCCGTAGTTTGACAGATCGCGCACCATACTGGGGGTGTCCCACTTGGTCCTACCGCGCTCTTCAGTAGGCTTGGCCCTCCAGCGTGCAGATAATCATTGAAGACTGAACATTGATCCTTATGATGCCCAACAACTTTACATCGTATGCACCATACCTCTGCGCATACCTCCTTGCCCTTATCTTTCCGCAGATTTTGAATCTCCAAATGCATTGCTTCTAACTGACTCTGAATCTGCTGAGTTCCAATCGCAGCAGGCACCGACGCAGCTTCCAATTTCACCACAATTTCTACAGCCTCAGCTTGTGTGGCAACTTTATGTTGACACAATGGCTGCTGCAGGTGCGGGAGCAACATAGCAATGAACCACTCCTTGTGTTGGGTATCATCGATAGTGAATCCGCCATCTTTGATAGTGTGCTTCAATCTCTGATCTACCTCCCACACAGATTCATTTATCTCCTGGTGAATCTCTTTATTCGGTTACACATTGCGTGAATGACTTCGACTTTTTGAACTGTTTTTTCAGAGCGTCCTTCAACTCATCCATAGTTGCATTAGGGTTCGCTGACACATATCTTATATACCAGTGCGACGCGTGATCTTGAAAAGCAGTGGCTAACTGCGCTTTCTTAACTTCATCGCTATTAACCTGTTGTGCTCTCCATACAACATCAGTGAAAAACCAAAATTGCTTAGTATCTTCATTTCCAATACTTTTGAACGTAGGCAACTTCATAGAGGCGGCCATATCTGCGCCTAGGGGAGGTGGAGGTGGAGGTGGAGGTGGAGTGGATGACTTGTGAGATGAGTGTGGCAGTGGAGTGTATGGAATCGAAACTATGGTCAATACTCCCTGATTGTTCTGATCTTGTGAGACTTTTTCTTGGGGGACTTCCTCTTCTTCAGAGTGCGCAGATTCACTAGAGCTATTAGTTTTTGGCTCGTCGTCACTATTAGATCTACCCTTTAGAGGACTGTAAATAAACCCTTCTACTAGGTCTGTACGGTAAACTTTTCCACAGCGCGTAGTCGAGCCTCTTTAGGACATTTAGGCAATATGCTCACACAGAGAACCCTGTTCACACAATAGCATCTTAATCCACAACTTCAAAGAGCACAGGAACCTACCTCTGGGACCCTTGAAAAATCTTCTTTTTGCTTCAGAATAAGACACAAACTGATCAATGGCAAACTCAGTTACAAATCCTCCCACGACACGGTCGATCCAATGATCTATCGGGCGGGTGATCGTATTGCTTGTCTTTTCTAACTGCTTTACCAATTCTAGAGTCCACTAATTGACTGCGTTGTCCTTCGCGCAGGTATTAAATTCAATCAATCGCGACAAACACTCATGCAACTCAGTTTCCAAGGATGAAAAGAATATTTCGTGAACTTCTGTATAAATGTACTTCTGAACCCAATCCTTAGTAACTAATTTAGAACTTCGATTCTCTTGGATCGCGAACTCACAGATCTTTCTATCCAGCCAATCTTGCAATTTGTTCTGTGTAGGATGCCAATACATCAATTCTCCCTCAAAATGATCCTGGTCCTGACAGCAGAACCATTTATTGGCTTGAGGGGTCTTGACCCAGGTTCAAATTTATTGCGCAGCCAACAAATCCTCCAACTACTGGCCCTTTCGGCAATGACCTGCTTGCTCAGATCAAAGTCTCACCCAAAGCAGTATGGGGCGGTGCTGGAACTAGGTTTCTACACCCCAAGGAAAAATTTGATGTGGTGGCCCTAAACAGATGTATAACTGAACTTAAGCAGATGCGTGCATAACAGATCAACAGACTATCAGATCATCTCCGTTGCAAATACAAACAAGTGCACATAAACAGATCAACAGTTATCATATCAATTTCGTCGCAGATGTAAGCAGATAACAGAATTGGATCTTCGCGACTATTCCAACACACAGAGTATATATATTTGCGCACAATAACTTAAACAGATCTACTCATCTATCATTCACTTTATCATCAACTGATATTCATGCATAAAATATAAGATTTACTCGCGCAGACGCATTTGGTCATAAACAAAAGTACATCGCATACATAGAACCAATTTTGATCTAAAGCAATAACAAAACCAATTCACTGTAATCAGAGAGATAACACGTCAATCACATAACACGTTGGATTCGCCAAAACAGTCTTTGTATTAATGATCTAACAGTTCAATACATTTAGACTTCCCTTACAATTACCCTTCCGGGCACACAGCCAGCAGGAGCCTTTCTACCCAACCCAAACTTAGACTGAAAAACCCTTACAAAATGTCTACCACATAAGCATGAGATTCTTATTTTTGACTTAACTTACTAAACTCGCTCTATCTATATTTATATCCATCTAGCGCACATATACTATGGTCTCAAACCATGGTTTGAGGCCCACAATTTTCCCTTAAAACCCATTTACATAAAATAGGGACTTTGACCCACCCCAAAACCCCCTTTGACCTTTCCACGCAACGCACATAACCAAAAATATATACAAATCTTGACCAAATTTCACCCTAGGGCCAACAAACACGACATGGAGACTAGGTTGCCTAGGGTACATTGCATTAGAGGTTATATTCCAAGAGGAGGGGTGTAGTTCCCTAAGTCAAAAATTATTCTCTACTTTTGAGGTTGAATTACTACATGCTTTGACTTAGTCACTCCAATGGGTGGGCTCCATTTATGGCACTCGTATCCATGTAGGGGGCACACTAAGTGATCAGATTAGGGTTAGAGGGTTTGACACATTCAAACCAAGTGCTTCTAGCATGTGTCTAAATACATTGCATCTCTTCCTCCTATTCTATAGAGGAGATGTAGATTACATCAACGTGTTGGTTAGCGGGTTTTTGTTTTGAGCTATTATAGTGTATTTCCTTCTTTTAAAATTTCACAGAAGATAAATGTGATTGAGAGTTGAGATCTAGGTATTTGTTGTTTGAGTTCTTAGCAATATGTCTTTGTAGATAAACATACTTATATTTGTTGTTTTGGTAGAAGATTTCAAGTTTTTAGCTAGATAGGATTTAGGTTATTCATTCTGAGTGTAGAAAATGCTTACCATGTTTTGGAAATTTACAACACCATTGGGTGATTTGAATATAAAGTTTAAACATGATTTAGTGACACTACATTGGGTGAATTGACTATAAAGATGATTATTAACACGACATTGGGTGAAATGAAGATCAATACAGTTCATAAACACTTTAGATGGGTCTGTGAATTGAGGAGATTTTATTAATGTTTTGCTTTTGACATTTTAAACTCGAGTTGAAACATTGAATTAGGAGGGATATTCAGAGAAGCCTATGTATTCCAAGCGGTATGGCTCCACGTCTGAGGAAGGTCTTTGTTTATCGATGAGGTGAAGCATGTTGTGTGTTTGAAATGCAAACTTGGGTGCTTGAAACATTTACTATTGAGGCCATCTATGGCCAAGCATGAGCCATCAACCATTGCACTGATTGAAAGGATGCTTGCTAGGATGTCATCAAAGCATGCTTTGTCAATTGCATTTTGTAAATTGAATTTTGTTTGATGCATTTCATTTTCAAAAGCATTTTCACTCTAAGATGGTTTAGGGTTTAATGATGAATTTTGTATATGGGTAGAAAGGGCCAAATTTCCCATGTTATAATTTGTCGTGTCTAAAGGGCCTTTTGTTGTTGTTAGAATGAATGCTAGCAACAATATTGGAGCTAGAGTCACAAATGTGTTTGTGGAGGCGAAAGACTTATGTAGAAAGATGGGAAAAAGAAGCAGAAAGCATCCACAATCTAGGTTGGTATTTATACAATTTTATAAATGAGCTATTCAATCATATAAATAATCTCTTAAAAAACCAAACATTCCATGTTGGTATCTATTAAAATTTCGTAATTGATCTATTCAACCACAAAATTGATATCTTAAAAACCCCACGTCATTGACTCAAAAATATTTGGTTAAAATCAATTTTGGATTTCTTTTTTACTGTAATAGAAAAGGAACTATAGACCCACATAGGTCTCAAGGGAAATTAGAAAGAAGGTACACACATATATATATTGATATAGATGTATATAGATGGTTGAATCGAGAGGCCAGTATGGGAGAGATGTTGTCATGTTAGTGTTAGATAATCTTACATTAAAAATAATAAAAAATAAAGTTGGCTCAATTAAATAATAATAATAAAAATACAAGTTTTCTCATGTGTACATATTTTTCCTAATTCGTTTGGTAGAGCATGATCCTAAGGGGAATATTTATCCATATTTGGCGATGTAAAATGTTGAGAAATCAATATGGCTACAGTTAAGGTGATTTCTCTTAGACTTGATAATTGCTTGTGATGTTCTTTTACTTTTCTTGATTATTAGCTTCTTTTTCACTTATTATTGTGTTGTTCTTATCATCAAACAACTACCAAACATGAAGATCAATAGTACACAAGGACACAAGATGTAGGCTGCTAGCAAGGGCCAAAACCTCTCCTAGAGAGGAAAACCCACAAAAATCTCTTCTTATAGATTCTTCAAATGACGAATTCCAAGACCTCTAGACCAAGACTATGATCCTTCCAAGACCAAGTCAAACCTTCTAGAGGATGTGTTGCTTCTAACCAAGTCAAACCAAGTCAAATCTCTTCCAATTGTAGAACTTCGACCACCAACTTCAGATTTCAACCGTCACTGCAGCTCTGAAAATTTTGGCCCCCTGCAACAGGTGCAATTTTCACACACGTGGGAGAATTAGGGGTTCTAAGGCTTCCTCCTTCCTTCGCTTGGGTTGGTTCCTCTTCTAAGGCTTGTAGGTGACATAATTGACTTCTCTTCTACCAATTTCGATCCTTCTCTTACAACTTGAAAACTTCGGCCTTGATGTTGCAGAAACCCTAACCCTTCTTCGCATGTGTGAGAGAGAGTGTAAACATCAAAAAAATCGACTTTTCTTCCTTCTAGTCCTTCGCTCGCCTTCTTCCTTCTTGTCCTTCGATTGCTTGATGTGTGAGTGAGTGATCTTCTAAATGAGATCGAATGGTCTTCTATATATAGCCTTTCCATGAGGACGAATTGCCCTAATTAGGCCGACTTCTCCATTGTCAGGCCAACTCGGCCTTTGAGGGGTAATTTGACGCTTTAGACTCAAAAATAATTCTTTTGACATGTTACAAGATGCCCATTGGGGTCTTTTACATATGACAATGGCTCTTTGATTTCTTGACTTGTATGACAAAACCTAGAAGCACTCAATGGGTGCTTGACCTAAAACAAATCGACCTTGGGCATGAAATCCATGCTATAAAAAATAATGATAATAATTTTCCTTTTCTTTTACAATATATAAGAATCATGAGTACATTAGATATTATGAAGATCGAACCTAGTTACATATTTCAACACTCCCTCTTAACTAGGGAGGTATTCATAATGGTACAAGGACATTCTCATATTGAAGAGATCTCATAAGAAGAGGTGGATTGGTAATCCATCTCATAAGCTATCTTTTCAACTTATATCAGTGCATCTCATCATATCTACCAGCATTGTCATATAACAAGGCCTTGACTAACAACTCTATCTCTCCACAAGATTAGAGCACAATGTTGGGAAGACAATGACTTATAAACACCATCATCATTGTCTCTCAAGGCACATACCCCATCCAGATGTTCAAGGTATGTCCTTTTAGGAACATTCCCATCTTGGATTTACACATCCTCATGGAATCTCTTATTCGACTACTCTTGCTGATTGGATGCCCTACCACATCCTTAAAGAGTATCAAAATTCAAATGCTTACCCAATAGTCCATTCTTTCTTCATTATGTGAAGACAAGAATGATGTGTCTCTCTCCCTCTCAACTAGGGAGGATATATCAACTAGTCCAAGCTTGTTTCTCAGATACACAAGCTTCTTATTAGGAAGATATTTTGTTAAAATATCAGCTACCTGCTCATCGGTGGAGATATACTATAGTTGCACCAACCCATCTTGCACCAATTTTTGTATGTAATGATTTGTTTATGTGCTTCGTTTTTGCATGGAATACGGGGTCTTTAGACAACCTTATACAACTGCTGTTGTCACAATGTATAACTGCAAGGTTCATTGATCCTTCAAACAAATCGGATAACAACTTCCTTAACAAGACAACTTCTCTACTAACTTTACATGCCGTAATGTATTCAATTTCAATACTGCTTAATGCAACCGAATCTTGCTTTCTACTCATCCATGAGATCATACAGGATCCCAAGCTAAAACATCCTCCGATAGTGCTTCTTCCATCTGATTCACTGCCTCCCCAATCTTAATCAGTATATCCCATTAGTTGGATATTCTTATTTTCATCATACTTCAGGCAATAATGCATTGTTCCTTGCTGATATCTCAATATATGCTTGACTGCTATCTAGTGGTCATGTTTCGGGTTCATCTGAAATTGACTGAGAATATTCACTACAAAACAAATATCTGGATGTGTGTTCACAAGATACATCAAAGAGCCAACCAATTGTTTATAACTTGTAGGATCCACAACGCTTGATTATGAACTTCTCAACCTCTTCAAATTTGTGACCATGGGAGTTGTCATCGGTTTACTATCCATCATGCCAAAATTTTGTAGTATCTTAATTACATACTTTCCTTGACCTAGATATACTTCACCAGGTTTTTGCAAAAATTCCAACCCCAAGTAATAATGCATGAGCCCTAGATCCTTCATATCGACTTCTGCTGCCAATTGTTTCTTGCATTCTTATATATGACTTTCCACACCTGTTATGAGAAGGTCATCCACATATAGAAGAATGATCACTGGTTCACCCTTCACTACTTTGATATAAATATTTGGATCTGCATAACACTTTGAAAAGCCCATTCTTTATAGATATGTATACATCCAAGCATACTAAGCCCTTGGTGCTTGCTTGAGGCCATAAAGTGCTTTCTTCAGCCTGCAGACGTGAGTATCTTTACTATGTACTTTGAATCCCAAGGGTTGTTCAATATATACTTCTTCATCAATAGTGCCATTTAGGAAGGCTATCTTCACATCCATTTGATGAATGTTCCATCCCATAGTTGCTGCCAAAGAGACTAACAATCTTATTGTTGTGTATCTTGCTGTAGGTGCAAATGTTTCTTCATAATCAATGCCTTCTTGTTGAGAGAAACCCCTAGCCACGAACCTTGCTTTGTACTTGTCAATGCTTCAATTTGCTGCATGCTTAATCTTGTAGATCCATTTGGAAGTTATAATGGATTTGTCACTAGGCCTAGCAACGATTTCCCAAACTCCATTTTTCATTATAGATTGATATTCTTCTTTCATGGAATCTTTCCATTCTTGATGTTTGACAACTTCTTCAAAAGGGGATGATTCTGCGTCAATCAATTTTGTCATATAGGATGCATACTGTGAATATCTTTTATGCCCTTTACTTTCCATGAATGCTCCTTTTGCTGCAACATGTCCTTCTGCTTCTTGAAGAGTTGATGTTAACCAGGTGGGTCTCTTAAGAGTTTCAGGTATTATGATGCTGCACAGGTTCACTAGGATCTTCTTCTTCATGATCAAGTATTGTATCTTCTTCCCTTGGACATTCTTCAAATATAGGAAGTTCTTCATCATTAGACTTAATAGAGAGATGTTTAGACTTCTTGTAGGAAATGTTTTCATCAAAAATCACATCTCTACTTACTTCAATTCGGTGACCTTCCTTGATGTACTATAGCCTTTGATGAGTTACTAAAGCCAACAAATATAGCCTTCATGCTTGTAGGATCCAATTTATTCCTTTTATCTTTTGGAATGTGAATGTTGACAAGGAAACCAAATATTCGAAGAGGATCTACACTAGGTTTAATTCCGGTAAACGCTTCTTTAGGAGTCATGTTGTCAAGTATCTTATGAGGACTTCGATTTTGAATATAGACTGCAATTTTGGATGTTTCACCCCACAAGAATTGAGGTAAGTCTTGATCATGTCACATAGCCCTAATGCATTCTTCAATTGTACGATTCTTCCTTTCTGTTACTCCATTTTGTTTGGGGTAGGGAACTATCAACTCCCTCTTAATTCCAGTCTCCTTACAGAAAGCTATAAGTTCTTTTGATGTGCATTCCCCTCCATTGTCAGAGCTTAGCACTTTTATCTTTCTTTCTCCACTTTTACTTTGGATTCTTGAAATTTTCCAAATACTTCATCCTTGGACTTAAGTGAATAAATCCAAGTCTTCCTTGGGTGGTCATCAATGAAAGTCACATAGTATAGATGACCTCCAAGAGATTTTGTAGCCATAGGACCACAAACTTCAGAGTGAATGAGATCCAAGATTTCATTAGATCTTGAAGCACTGCTTTAGGACCACAAACTTCAGAGTGAGTGAGATCCAAGATTTCATTAGATCTTGAAGCACTGCTTTCAAAGGTTTTCTTTACATTTTTACCTAGTGCACATCCCTTGCAAATTCCTTCATCTTCGTCCTTTAGCTCAGGGATGCCATTTACCATAGAGTTTAAGGATGGTAAGATTTTGTAATGAAGGTGTCCAAAC
This sequence comes from Pinus albicaulis, assembly GCA_034641835.2. Taxonomy (NCBI): domain Eukaryota; kingdom Viridiplantae; phylum Streptophyta; class Pinopsida; order Pinales; family Pinaceae; genus Pinus; species Pinus albicaulis. The sequence continues at coordinate 1,324,603,449 of CM076578.1, forward strand.
CTTCTATGCCAAAGTTCACAAGCACTGATTTCAAGGTGAACTAGGGCTTGAGAGGGAGGTGTAAGTAATTTGTAAAGCCTTCCCTCATGAATCCAAATGATTTTTGCATTATCAATGCTAGAACCCTTACCCCATACCATAACTTTTCCATCTACAAAAGTAATTATATCCCCTTTATCTTCTAAACAAGAAATACAAAGTAAATTTTTCTTCAAACCTGGGACATATAATACGCTGTTGAGATGTACGTTTCCTCCATCTTCCAGTTGCAATGTGGTTGATCCAATTCCTTTGACTGCATAGCTTTTCTTGTCTCCAAGCTCAACTCAATGAGAAGATATTTCTTTTGATAGGGTCTTTTGTTGTCCATGTTCATCTGTCATATGTCTAGAAGCTCCAGTGTCAATTACCCATATGTCATCATCTTCAAAGGTACTTGTAAGTGCTGAAAATAATCCTTTGTTCTTTGTAGAGGAGATCTTGGTCATGTAATTCTTGATAGATAGTAAGAGATCTCAAAATGCTTTGATGCTTTGCTTGAGATGTGTTGTCATCATGGAGAACTGCTTTGATGAGAACTTCTTCAAGGATGTAGTGATCTTCATCATGCCCTTTGTCAACCTTTGCTTTGATACCATGTTGAGAAATCAATAAGGCTACAATTAAGGTGATTTCTCTTAGACTTGATAACTGCTTGTGATGTTCTTTTACTTTTCTTGATTATTAACTTCTTCCTCACTTATTATTATGTTGTTCTTATCATCAAACAACTACCAAACATGAAGATCAATAGTACACAAGAACACAAGGTGTAGGTTGCTAGCCAGGGCCAAAACCTCTCCTAGAGAGGAAAACCCACAAAAATCTCTTCTCTTCTTATAGATTCTTCAAATGACGAATTCCAAGACCTCTAAACCAAGACTAAGACCCTTCCAAGACCTAGTCAAACCTTCTGGAGGATGTGTTGCTTCTAACCAAGTCAAATATCTTCCAATTGTAGAACTTCGACCCCCAGCTTCATATTTCAACCCTCACCGCAGGTCTGAAATTTTCGGCCCCTACAAAAGATGCAATTTTCGCACATGTGGGAGAATTAGGGCTTGTAAGGCTTCCTCCTTCCTTCACTTGGGCTGCTTCCTCTTCTTAGGCTTGTAGGTGACCTAATTGATTTCTCTTCTACCAATTGCGATCCTTCTCATGCAACTTGAAAACTTCGGCCTTGATGCTGCAGAAACCCTAGCCTTTCTTCGCACGTGTGAGAGAGAGTGTGTAAACATCAGAAAATGTGACTTCTTTCTTCCTTGTAGTCCTTCACTTGCCTTCTTCCTTCTTGTCCTTTGATTGCTTGTTATGTGAGTGAGTGATCTTCCAAATGAGGTCAGGAATGGTCTTCTATATATAGCCTTTCCAGTTGGATGAATTGCCCGAATTAGGCCGACTTCTCTGCTGTCAGGCTGACATGATCTTAGAGGGGTAATTTGACACTTTAGACTAAAAAATAATTCTTTTGACATGTTACAAGATGCCCAATGCGGTCTTTTACATATGACAATGGCTCTTTGACTTCTTGACTCTTATGTAAAAACCTATAAGCATTCAATGGGTGCTTGACCTAAAATAATTTGACCTTGAGCATGAAACCCATGCTATAAAAAATAATAATAATAATTTTTCTTTTCTTTTACAATATAAAAGAATCACAAGCACATTACATATTTTGAAGACCGAACCTAGTTACATATTTCAACACAAAAGGCCTTCAGACAAATCTTGTGGATCATTGAAGTGAGCTCATGAAATGGAAAGTTGTTGAGTGCGGAGGAATGAAATATACCTCTCTCCCTCTCTCTATACACACACACACACATACATGAGTGTATGAATACTCCAACACTTTCGATTTCATATCTTACATCTACATTACACACATTAACTCTCTTGAGTCTCTTCTGGTCTCTTTCTAGGTTATGAATTGTTGTCTTCTTTGCAATTGGGAAAGTGGTTGAATAACCATCTCTTCGAGTATTTATCTTACATCTACAATATATATGTTGATTGTTTTAGGGTTTCTTACCAACTTATGCATTGTGGGGCTGGGAATATTCAAAGATTAAGAAACTAATGATGCTAGAATATCGATAGATATCATTCATAGGGCAATCTTTCTACCATGAACAATTAGTCACACAATTGAGAACAATCAAAAGGTTGAATTCTTGCTATTGCTAATAATATATGTCTTTAAGAATTTATTTGCTGAATCATGAGATTTGAGGTTAAGTAAATAAAAAACAGAAAGTTAAAATCTCTTTTACACTTATGCGCATTCTATAATAATGCACTACAATGTTATAAGTTATTTGTTACATAGTTGCAATTAAATAAAAATAAAAGAAAACAAATATTAATGGTTCAACATTGAAATAACATTACAATAACCTGTAGTTTAATATAAATTGGCGTAGCTCCATTTTAACTCTGGATCTATCAAGCGTCAAGAGGGATCAAATCTATGAAGGTGAAACCCTTTCCTCAAGTTTTGCAGTCAAAAAGAGATTTGCACCTCGAGAGATTTGGTCCCTCACGACGCTTGATAGATCCAAGGTTAAGATGGATCTAGGTTGGTGTACATCGATTACTACACAACTTGTAATTGTTAGACCATGTTCACTGAAACAAAGCTTTGGTATAGGGCATGTTTCTTTAGTTCTGAAAAGAAGATTCGATAAATACAATAAATGTTCAACAACATAACTGTTGAGAAAAATGGTCAAATTACCATACACTGTTTATCTTACTTTAATAACCCCTGAAACTTGCCTCCTAAATACATCTTCTTGCCTATAATCTTTGTTTGTGGAGGAAGTTTCCTTTAAAAACACCTAATTAATAAAATTAAGTAGAACATGGATACAATGTTTGAATTACCAGGTCACTAGTCTGGGCAAATTTTGATCATAGTGCCTCAAGCAAGCTAGTTTGCAAGAATCTTTACTAGAAAAACAATTAAAGGAACTAGAACAATGTTTTTAAGCTTCTCATGGCATAATTTGTTAGACTGTTAATGTTTGATTAGGGTGGAGCTTTGCATGGATTACCATTGGCTTAGGTACTGGACTTTAGTTGTGGCTCACCTGATGGGAATAACCTCCAAATATGGTAGTAAAGACAATATAAACAAGTGGTCATGCTTCCTCATTTCAACATGAGTTTTAAAATATTTTTATCTTTTATATATGTGTGCACTTGCGTGTGAGAAATTTCTGGGTTCTATTGTAACCCAAGCCTCAAAATGTGCAGAATACTTACGTTTAGAATTTTAAACTTCAAGCATTGACAAAGTTGATTTTTTAGCTTATCGTAACCTTAATCAAAGCTCTGAATGCAGGGAAGATGATTCAAATTGATTTTCAACAAACCATTGAAATCCTCATATCTTGTCAATCTAGGGTCTATGTGCACAGGGAAAGCATCATTTATGACAAGCTTAATTTTTTTTTCTTAGCATGTTGCACAAGCTTGCTCTTCCTCAATCCAACAACTGGAAGCATGATTTCTCTCAACAAAGGACTATCATCCCCATTACATACTTTGCAGAAGCTTGCTATTTTCTCCATCATCGCTTTGAATGCTCAGAAACTATTTATTAATACTGTTGAAAAATGTGTAACTAGGTTCGGTCTTCTTAAATATGAAATGTACTTTTGATTCTTGTATATAGTAAAATGAAAGAAAAAATATTACTATTATTTTTGAGCATGGGTTTTATGCTCAAGGACTTTTTTTTATAGGTCAAGCGCCCATTCACTGCTTCTAGGGTTTGTCCTAGGTTAAGTAGTCAGCATCATAAGTTGAAGACCCCATCGGGCACATTGTAAATTGTAAAGAAAATTATTTTTGTCCTTAAAAGTGTCAAATATCCTTCAAGACCAAGTCGACCTAAATCAAGGAGCCACGTTTACCTTTAAAAGCATATACAAAGGAGGAAACTCAACCTCCTTGGAGCACATTCGTCACTCACTCATTTAAGCGAAGGGGGAAGAAGAAGAAGTCAGCGAAGCAAGAAGAGGACGGAGGAGACTTATCTTTGGGTTATTTCTCTCTCACACGTGCGAAGGAGGGCTAGGGTTTTTGCAACTAGTCTGAGGTTTTCTTCCGCAGGTTCGATCTTGAAGAAGGAAGGGAAAGAAGGTCAACGAAGGTCACAATAAGCCATCCTCAAGCTCCAGAAGGAAGAGAAAGCCAAGCGAAGGTCTGAGGAAGGCTTGGGAGACCAAAAGAAGCTCACATCTGTGACTGCAACTGCTGTAGGAGGGCTGGAAATTTCAGACCTGCAGTAGAGGCCGAATTGTTGCAGCTGAAGGTTGAAGTTGTGTTACTGGAAGAGATTTGACTAGGTTTGACTTGGACAAAGGAAGCATATCATCCAGAAGGGTTTGACTTGGTCTTGGTCTTGGTCTAGAGTTCTTGGAATTCGTCAATTGAAGAATCTATTAGAAGAGGAGATTTGCGGGTTTTCCTCTCAAGTGGAAAGGTTTTGGCCCTGGCTTGCAACCTATATTTTGTGTTATTGTTCTTCTTATTTTGGTAGCTTGTTTGATGATACACAAATATAATAATAAGTTAAGAAGCTAAATAAGTAAGAAAAGTAAAAAGACATCACAAGCAATTATCAAGAAAAGAGAAATCACTCTAATCATTGACCTATAGATTTATCAACATGGTATCAAAGCTAAGGTTGGCTAAGGGCATTATGAAGATCTCTACTACATTGAAGGTTTTAAAGAAGTGTTCAATGGTAGCAAGTCATCTCAAGAAAGGTATCAAGGAAGCATGGAATCTCCTATTTACTCCAAAGAAGGAAGTGACCTAGACAAAAGACGACGGACTCTTCTCAGCACTCACTGGCACATTTCAAGATGAGAATATTTGGGTGATCGATAGTGGAGCATCAAGACACATGACCGGTCATCACAAGCAACTAAAGACATTGTCAAAAGGAAAGTCTTCTTACTCCGTATAACTTGGTGATAATAAGAGCTATCCTGTTAGAGGAATCAGATCAATCTCGATAGAGCTGGAGAATGGAGGCAATATTCATCTCACCAACATCCTATTTGTTCCAGGTTTGCATAAGAACTTACTTTCCATTTCAAGTCTAGAAGATAAAGGTGATAGAGTGGCTTTCATTGATGGAAATTTGTAGTATGGGGTAAAAACTCAAGCATAGAAAATGTTAGAGTGATTGGGATTCGTGAAGGAATACTTTACAGGTTACTATCTCCCCTTCCTCAAGCTTTAGTTCACATTGAAATCAGCCCATTTGAACTTTGGCATAGAAGATTCATTCATCTTCGTTTCAAAATTCTTCCAACCCTAAATTCAATGGTAGATGGAATCACTGAACTGAAAGAAGATCACGAAGGAGTATGAAAGGGATGTGCATTGGGTAAGAACACCAAGAGAGCAATTGGAAGCAGTACTTCAAGGTCAAAAGAAACCTTGGATCTTATTCATTTCGATGTCTGTGGTTCTATCGCTCCTAAATCACTTGGAGGTCATCCATATTATGTCACATTTATAGATGATCATTCAAGGAAAAATTGGGTTTACTTAATGAAATCCAAGGATGAAGTATATACCAAATTTCAAGAATTCAAAGCTGAAGTAGAGAACCGTACATAAAGAAGAATCAAGATATTAAGATCCGATAATGGAGGAGAATACACATTTAAGGAAATCATAGCTTTCTGTAAGGAGTCTGGGATTAAGAGGGAGTTGATAGTCCCATATAATCCCGAACAAAGTGGAGTTGCAAAACGAAGAAATCGATCCATTGAAGAAAGTGTAAAAGCGATGTTACGATCAAGATTTACGGAAATTTTTGTGGGGTGAAGCTACAAAGACAGCTGTATACATACAAAATCGAAGTCCCCACAGGTCTCTAGATGAAAAAACTCTCGAAGAAGTGTTCATTGGGAAGAAACTAATTGTAGACCATCTTCGAACTTTTGGTTGTCTTGTCTATATTCATATACCTAGGACAAAAGAAAGAAGTTGGATCCATTTGGCATGAAGGGAACATTTGTAGGCTACAATAACTCTTTTAAGGCCTATAGGATCTACATAAAGGAAGGACACTGAATAGAAGTCAGTCGAGATATGATATTTGATGGAAGTATTGCATTCAAGAAATCAAAGGATCTCCCTATGGACTTTGATGATGGAGAACTTCCAGTATTTGAAGAAGAAGTTACTAGTGAAGAAGAAGAATCAAAGCATGAAGATGAAGGTCCCTGTGAACTTGTACAACCTGTGGTAATTCCTGAAACTAGAAAAAGACCTAACTGGTTGAAGTCTACACTTCTAGATGCAAAAGGTCATGGAGCAGCTCAAGGTACATTCAGGGAAAGAAAGAAGCCCAAACGATATTCTGGGTATGCAGCCTACATGACAAAACTAATAGAAGCAGAGCCATCCACTTTTGAAGAAGTTGTAAATCACCAAGAATGGAAGAATGGCATGAATGAAGAATATCAATCAATAATGAAGAATGGAGTTTGGGAGATTGTACCCTAGGCCCAAAGACAAATCTGTGGTAACTTCCAAGTGGCTCTACAAGATCAAACATGCAACAAATGGGAGTATTGATAAATATAAGGCCAATATTTGTGGCTAGGGGCTTCTCTTAACATGAAGGCATCGACTATGAAGAGACATTTGCTCCAACACCAAGGTATGCAACTATTCGTTCATTGGTCTCTTTGGCAACATCGATGGGATGGAACATCCACCAAATGGATGTCATGATTGCATTCCTGAATGGCACAATTGATCAGGAAGTCTATATAGAACAAACCTTGGGATTTGAAATTAAAGATAGAAAGGCATATGTCTGCAGATTGAAGAAAGCATTATATGGCCTCAGGAAAACACCAAGGGCATGGTATGCTAGGATGGATGCATATCTATACAGATTAGACTTTGCAAAGAGTTCAACTGATCCAAATCTTTTTATTAAGGTTGTGAAGGGGGAGCTGGTAATCATTCTTTTGTATGTGGATAATCTTCTCTTGACAGGTGTGGAAGGTTGAATTGAAGAATGTAATAAGCAACTAGCAGTAGAATTTGACATGAAGGATCTAGGGCTGATGAGATCTATCTAGGTCAAGGTAAGTATGTGATCAAGATGTTGAAGAGGTTTGACATGATGGATTGCAAACCAATGACAACTCCAATGATAACAAACTTGAAAAGACTAAGGAGTTCCAAATCAAGCCTTGTGGATCCTTCCAGGTATAGTCAATTAATTGGTTCAAACTTCACAGATGTACTTGGTGAATACTCAACTAGACATATGTTTTGCAGTAAATTTTCTCAGTCAATTCCAAGTGGAGCCGAAGTAGGATCATTGGATAACATCAAAACATATACCAAGATATTTGCAAGGAACCATCCATTATTGCCTAAAATATGATAGGAGTAATGATGTACAGGTGATTGTATATACATATTCCGACTGGGGAGGCAGTGAGCAGGATGGAAGGAGCACTACAGGAGGATGTTTAAGTTTGGGATCCTCCATGATCTCATGGATGAGCAGAAAGTAAGATAAAATTTCTTTGAGTAGTGCTCACGCTGAGTATATTGTAGCACGTGAAGCAAGCAAAGAAGTAGTCTGGTTGAGGAAGCTACCATTCAACCTATTTGAAGGATCAGTGGACCATACAATGATACATTGTGATAACACTAGTTGTATACGATTGTCTGAAGACCTAACGTTTCATGGAAAGACAACATATCAACAACAAGAATCGCTACATTCAGAAGCTAGTACAAGATGTTGTGCTGTAGCTACAATATATCTCCACTGATGAGCAGGTAGCTGACATATTGACAAAATCTCTTCCTAATAAGAAGCTTGTATACTTGAGAGACAAGCTGGGTTTGGTTGATGTATCCTCCTTGATTGAGAGGGAGAAATAGGCACATCATTCTTATCTTGACTTGGGAAGACATAATGGAGGATTGGGTAAGCATTTGGCATCCGATACTCTTTGAGGATGAGGCAGGGCATCCAAGATAAGATTAGTTGTGGACTGATATTCTTTGAGGACTAGCTATCCAAGATAAGAATAGTCCAAGGAAGGTCATACTTTGTGCACACTTGAGTGGAGTATGTACCTTGAGAGACAATGATGACAGTGTCTATAAATCATTGGTCTCGCCAGCATTGTGCTCTGATCTTGTGGAGAGATAGAGCTGTTAGTCAAGGCCTTGCTATATGACAGTGCTGGATGATATGATACTATATAGATGGGTTACCAATCTGACTCTTCTTATGATATCTCTTCAGATTGAGAATGTCCATGTACCATTTATGAATACCTCCCTGGTTAAGAGGGAGAGTTGAAAAATGTGTAACTAGGTTCAGTGTTCATAAATATGAAATGTACTTTTGATTCTTGTATATTGTAAAATAAAAGAAAAATTATTATTATTATTTTTGAGCATCAGTTTCATGTTCAAGGTCTTTGATTTTATAGGTCAATCACCCATTGAGTGCTTCTAGGCTTTGACCTAGGTCAAGAAGTCAAAAGATTCATTGTCATAAGTTGAAGACCCCATCGGGCACATTGTGAATTGTAAAGAAAATTATTTTTGTCCTTAAAAGTGTCAAAATACCCTTCAAGACCAAGTCGGCCTAGCAACTAGGAAGTCAGCGTAAATCAAGGATCTACGTCCACCTTTAGAAGCCTATATAAAGGAGGAAACTTGACCTCCTTGGAGCACATTCATCACTCACTCATTCAAGCGAAGGAGGAAGTAGAAGAAGGCAGTGAAGAAGGAAGAGGACGAAGGAGACTTATTTTTCGGCTATTTCTATCTCACACGTGCGAAGGAGGGCTAGAGTTTCTGCAGCTGGTCTAGGGTTTTCTTCTGCAGGTTCGATCTTGAAGAAGGAAGGGAAAGAAGGTCAGCGAAGGTCACAATAAGCCATCCTCAAGCTCCAGAAGGAAGAGAAAGCCAAGTGAAGGTCCGAGGAAGCCTTGGGAGACCAAAAGAAGCTCACATGTGTGACTGCAGCTGCTGCAGGAGGGCTGAAATTTCAGACCTGTAGTAGAGGCCGAAATTTTGCAGCTGAAGGTCAAAGTTGTGCTATTGGAAGAGGTTTGACTGGGTTTGACTTGGACAAAGGAAGCACATCATCTGGAAGGGTTGGACTTGGTCTTGGAGGGTATTGGTCTTGGTCTAGAGGTCTTGGAATTTGTCAATTGAAGAATCTATAAGAAGAGAAGATATTTGTGGGTTTTCCTCTCAAGTGGAGAGGTTTTAACTTTTGGCCCTGGCTTGCAGCCTATATTCTGTGATATTGTTCTTCTTGTTTTAGTAGCTGTTTGATGGTATACAAACATAATAATAAGTAAAGAAGCTAAGTAAGTAAGAAAAGTAAAAAGCAGTTATCAAGAAAAGAGAAATCACTCTAATCATTGCCCTATAGATTTCTCAACAGATACAGTCTAGTGTAAAGTTTTAAAGAAATGAGGTCAAATGGTCAGTTAAATGTCTGGAACCATTTTCTGTAATCCTTATTTTGTCCTGCAAACAACAATCAAAATATACAGCCGTTAATATTTTCTCACTGTTTTTCTTTTGAACTACCAAAGCTGAACTGACATGCTACAAACTTTGTCATACAACACATGGTACGAAAGCAGTTGAAAAATTACATCAAATGGATCGGAACAAGAATTTCTTCATCAATGTAATAACGATGTTACAGAATTTTACAAATATGAGAAAACATTCAATTTGTAGTTAAAATGTGGCCAATAGGCATTTATTGGATTAGCATGATTATAGGAACAGTGCTTTTATAACCTGAAAATTTTCAATTCCTGCAAAGTGTTGTCATTAAGCCTTAAGGAGGAGTGTATTGACGTGGAATGAAATTCCAACATAGAGAGATGCCCTTGAGACTTATAATTATTATGGACATCACATAATAACAACCATGAGGGAAAGAGGGCCCACAGGGCATGGCACCAAAACCACCAGCAATGTTGGTACTGGAGTGGGGGATGATGCTATCACATCAACCTAGGGACATATCCAAAGACAATTGTAATGATAAACCCTTTGGATTGTTTGGAGTATTTTAAAATGAAATATGTGTCTGAATTTGAATGCTAGATCGTCATAGCAAATAGTACTTTTTTTCTAACGTATCTCTCTACCTACTATCAATGTATAGGAATCCCCTGCTCAAAGGGAAGCAAGAATGGCAGCAGTAGAGCAGATAAGGACTAGTGCTGGATGGTGGTGGCACAATGTTGTAGGAAAACATGCTGCAGAATATACTAACTACCAACGGGCAGCAAAAGGAGCCATTGTACCCCTGAATTGGAGGCAACAATCAACAACAGATGCTCATCACAACAAGGATAGCAACAGGTCAGATAAGTACCAAAGAATTGGGATTACTCAAGAGCTAAGTGAAGCTGCTGCACGGCTACGGAGTGGAATCTCATCATCTACTTCAACACAGCGAGAGACGCTCCATGATGAGGCCTATTGGGTGCCTCTTGAGCTCAAAAAGAGTGGTGAAGCTGCACCATCTCCTGCCAAAGAAAAGGGGATTGACAGATCATTTTTGGAATCTCTCGGGGAAAGACAAGAAAGGTTGACTGGGGGTGAGGCAAAGGAGGTGAACCTGAAGCAGAAAAAGCGCAAAAAGGATGAAGTTTGGAGAAAAAGGATATTGTCATTGTCCAGGATACCATTGGCAACCTCTGTTGGAGCTGCAATTATTGTTGGCTTTGGAAGCAGAGGTGGTGAGGCAGGTGGGCTGGAGAATCACCTGGCTGGTCCTCTTGCAGTTCAGTTGATCAACAGCTTTCCACTGCAAGTTTTTCTTGCTGCAACTGTTTGGTATATTATTGGGACTCTTCTGGCTTCTCTTATAGCAGTGTTTATGTTCACTCGAGAAAGGTTATAGGGCAAAATGTTTCTTGGTGATAGTCTACATGCATAGTGGGTTAACAATTACATTTTCACAGGAACTCTCAAAGTTCAGTTCTGTATAATCATTATTCCAACTATTCTTAGACTCATCAACTAAATTATATAGTTGGTAAACAGTAATGTGATTGTAAGTATAAACTACACTTAAATGACTACAGTTGGGAGTCGGGACAACCATTGATGTATCTATATTTTGTGTAGGATACACTTGATCCGGCTATCTAGCATTTCTTTATATTATATTCTGATACAAAAGTGTAAATTTTGAAGTTCATTTATTTGCAAACTCTGAATGCTCTTTGGAACAAGGACACAAATGATTTGTATAAAATCTGGTTCTGATTATTTTCATTGAGGCAAATTGCCCTTCCATTTTGAGAAAAAATGAAATTTAATGGGTGTTGAATTTCAATCAGCAGGGGGCTGCAGAGCTATAGATTTTCAGTGGTTTAATGTTGAAAAGATGCCCAAAATCTTGTACATCAGAACTAAAGAGATGAAGGGAACTAAGTTGCTGTTGAGCAATTATTTGATAAAGTAGGAAGTCTGCACTGATTACCTCATCGGAGAAAATGCATTGCACTTGCCTTCTTGGAATCTATATGATGGTGTTAAAGAAATCATAAAACGTAGTATTATTAACTGAATATAATGCAAATTACATTAAGCCATGGGAAATAACAGCTGTCATAATTTATAAAATGCATACCAACTTTGACAAGAAGAAGATGCCAAAACAATAGGAATCCATTGAATTTCTAATTGTTTCATGCATATATTGCAGTGACAGATCTCTCGAGGGAGAGGATGCATTCAAAGGGAATAAAAATTCCTGAAATTAGTTTCAATTTCTTGATCAAGCAAAGTGTTGCAGGCATTCTATGGGTTCTCTCAAGAACACACTTTAATATGCAGAATTAACCAATATTTTATATGTTAACCACAATCAATGGCCAAAGTGAGCACTAAAGAAATAAGTACTCAATCCAGAACTGAGCATGAAATAGGAGCAAAACAGAACTAATGAAACATTCAATCATATAAATGGAACACATCATAGGGGTGGTAAATGCAGGATTATATTATCCGAAAAGCATAAAAGGTACATTGTACAGTGAGTAATGTAACCTACTGCCTCTCATTTGTGCTTGCAAATAAAGCAAGAGCACATATATGAACACCACTGGTGTCACAAAGCATATTGAAACTAGCATAGATCCATCTAAACCCCATATCTATTAACCGTTGAGTGGGATAAAAAGAACCAAGTGGGATAAAAAGAACTAAGTCCAAACCTCTCCCCACTTAAAAGATATGGTTAAGATGGATGATTGCTAGGCTTAGCCTATGCTGGGGCCAGCGCCAATGCTGGATGGATGAACATTCTGCTCACCTGTGGGATGCTGTCACCAGGGTGGTAAGTTTTGGTCAAGCCTGGACACCCCTTAAAAGCTTATTAGGTTACTCACACACATGCCAGGCAACACACAAACAGAAATATCTTTTCCACCTTGGGTTGTAAAAGCACCTTGCTTATCCTAGTGCAAATACAAACTTGTACAATCTAAAAGAACTTTTCTAGCAAATGAAATGGCTTAAAATAGGGATACATAGTCGAACAGGGAAACTTAGCCAGATATCGCCACTTCAAAAGGTTCCCAAAAACATAAAATGTACTAGATCCAAAATGGGGCAAACACAAAGATGAGATGTTATCAAAGGGGCCAACTATGAAAAAAAAATTGAGAGGCAAAGAGGGAGGATGTATGTCAGAACTAGTAGGCTTCCTTTGCTTGTAAATTGTGGGGAGAACAGTTTTCAACAAATGTACATGAGCTACTCTTTTCAAAACTTGACTGAAGTTGCAAACTATTCTTAGTGCAAGGTGATGGAAAGGGATATATTTAGATAACTGCTTGTTTTTAATGGTGAGGGTTCACATTTTTGGCCTAGTTATCCCTAGACAATTGATTGGACAAGGTAGCAAAAACCCTTTTAACTAAGAGAGAGAGAGAGAGTGTTTTGGGCGAGGTTAGTCTATGCTCAATCCTTCTCTCCAATTGATTTAAAAGAGACAAAAACTGATATGCAAAAATATATAATTGATGTCATATAGTTATAGGTTGCTATCAATCTAGATGGGATTTTTTAACTAGACATCAAAAGCATGGCTTCTGTTCTAGTTTTTAAGCATTCATGTAAAGAAACTATTATTATTGACAGTGCGTTATTGGGTGGTTATTATACTTTATTAGAATTGTTTTAAGGGTAGAGGCTTGGGGGTTGCTTTTTGATAAAGTCAATTTGGGATTCTTTTTGGTAAAGGAGAAGACAACAAAATAATGTTTTTGTTCTTTTCTTGCCACCTTTAATGTTTAACAGTGGGTATTGACACTAACACCAACAATAAACCCAAAATTGGCAAAGAGTTGGCTTTTACTGTTTACTATAAAACTTTGTGTCAAGCAATCTAACACAACAAAACTCTACTATTTCTTCAAATATTTTCATACAACATTATCCATACAAAAACAAAGAGACAAAAATTTCCACTTGACACATGGGCCTAGCTTGTTGTTGCTGTAGACCTTGGGTTGTTGGGTACTTGGGGCTGTCTCTTCATTAATAAAGACAAACTGATTTTGCTCAAACATGTCCTCCACAAGCGGATCCAAAATTTGGGGAACTTTTCTCTTGAACTCAAAGAACATCTTCCACCACGAGTTGCCCATCTTGATAAGGGGGGGCACTATGTAGTCCAATATGCTCATATGCTTTTTCTCAAAATTGGATTTGTTGTTGTTCCTTGCATTGTTCCCTCTCATGAATTTAACTTGCCAAAATGTGTGAGCCATCATCAATTTCTTATTGGACACATGACCTCTAGTTCCCGTTCTAATTAGGGCTCGTTCTTTGTTAATGTTATGGTGGTTAATCTTGTCTTAGGGATGCATGTGATCATTGGGTAGTTGTCATGTGATCCCTTTGGGTTACGCTAGTACCTTATGTTTGTTAATGTTTGGTTTTTGTTTATATTGGTTATTATTGCTGAAAGAAGTAAAGTGCTCATACAATCAAGTTGGATGAGATGTGTAACTTGTGTATGCCCATCACACAAATAAATAAAACTTGAAAATATTGCGTTTCGATTGCTATAAAAAATAAAGTAGAAAACAAAATGAATAACTAATAATAATGACAATAATGATAAAATAAATTAGTCTCATAGAGTGTAGACTTTTTATGCACCGAGAGATTTATCCCAATCTTATCCTTGTGTTTTAGTGCTAAGTTAGCTCATGCTTAAGAGTATCAATTATCCCCATGTATCTATGGATATTTGGAATTTTATGAAATATAGTAAACATTTATTAAGAATGACCAAAGACATGGTGTGGAGAGAATTATTATGTGTATTAGAACTTTGCATTTTCTTGGTAGTTTAGCCCTAGCTTAACCCTACATTTGTTGTTAATTTAGCCCAAGTTTAGAGTGTTAGCTATTGCCATGAATTTATGGAACTGTATGAAATATAGGAAATTTTTCTTAAGAATTATTGTGTTTGTGCCTTGTATTTTCTTGAAAGTTTAGCCCAAGCTTAACCCTGCATTTCATCACTAGTTTAGCCTACGAATGTCAATTATTCCTATGCATCTATTGGTTTTCAGAATTTTATGATGTATAGGAAAATTTTCTTAAGAATGACCAAAGACATGGTATGAAAAGACTTACTACACATGCAAGTTTCACTTAATTTTATCTTTAAGGGTGAATTCAACTATTTCAATCATATGCCTAAAGTATGTAGGGAAACTGTAACAACCTCGGGTTAAAAGTTCATGTAATAAAGTTAATAAAGGCAAAATAAGACCAAGGTCATGGGACACACATTCCAAGCTGAATGTTGGGCAAAACATCCTAATGGGTGTTCATTTGGTTTATTATGGCTAAGGAAATTAGCAAAGACATTAGCAAATACAAAGCGACATTAATTTACATTTTATTTATGAAAATAAAGGAAAATGGGAGAAAATGGAGATGAAAGGTCACATGTTTGCTTGAGAAGAAAACTGAAGGGAAAATAGAGGAAAATGAAGAAAATAGAGGCCTCAAAGGTAAAAGGCTTATGAAGAACAGTTAACAGTTTTTGGCTGGTTAAGCTTTTATCTGTTTAGTTTTGGAGCTCTCTCTCTATTTTCTCTATTCTCTCACACTTTTGCACACTTAGAGTATTCTTGGAGCACTTTAGCATTGAAGAAAGGAAAGCAAAGGAAGTGTTATTGTAAGTATTTGCATCTTGCCATCAGTGATCAAAAATCCTCTTTTCATATCATTTTAGGAGTCCCACTCATAAATTTTTATCATTCCACTAGGTCATGCAAAAATTAGTCACCGATGGTAGTCCCAGTCCAAAAAACATCACTCTTTCTCAAATTTGATTACTTGCTGGCATTGTTTCATACCTTGCTGACTGTACACCATCCATAAAGTAATATCAATCATGTCATCTTGAAATTCAATCCTTCAAGGTCTCATTAGGTCTTTCAGGGTTTTTCCAAGGTTTTATTAGGTCATTAGGGTTTCCAAGGTCCAATAAAACTCCATTCCATTGCATAATACCAGCAAGTAAAGGGTGATCCAATAAACTTCTCTTCACTATATGAAGATGACTTGTAAAGAGAAATTCTTATTTTAGCATGTAATTTTGAGTTCAAATGTAATTTTTTATATTTTCATTATGTAATTTTATGCCTTTCAAATGTAATAATTTCACCATCCCAAGCTGCTAACTCAGTGTTCCAAAGATGCCAAAACACCGAAATGTAAATTCAAAGAGTTCTCAAAGCATATCAAGTGATCAATTTGCCAAAGGAAAGAGTCAAGTAAAAAGATAATGTTTGATAATGTTTCAAAAGGTTAAGTGAATGATAAAGGGAGAAAGTGGGTCCCAAGGCCCAAATCATCAACTTCATGAAGTATAAAAGCCCTCAAGACATCAAATCCATCTTCATTTGTCCCCTACGACATTGAGCAACCATCTCCACAACACGATTTTCAAATCTAGAGAGTGAAATTGGGAGAAACATGACAGCACTGTGCTCCTGGACTAGCCGCGCTGCACTCCTGCATCACACGCTGCGCATATCCTTCAGGCGTTGCGCTCCTTCCACAAGCACTGCGCACTTGCTCGACTTGCTCAGTGAGCTCCAAAACGAAGTTCCATCGCTCTAAAATTTCAGCATTGGTTGCCTTCGCCCTCCAACAAGTAAGTAACACCAAATTGCCGTCTCCTAGCATTCCTCAAGTCAAATTCTCGTGTTGTTTGAATGTTCTATACAAAATTTAGTGTCTTATTTATTATAAACCCTAGTTCCATTCCTAATTTTCAATTGCACTTCCTAAAACTTCCACTACCCTTCCCACATTACAATTAACCTTTCCCAACCCCTATTTCACTATATTCCTTTCTCCAAAGCCCTTTATCCCCTAAACCCTAAGACCTAGGTATTTCAATTTCCCAGGCTCCCAAATTCCCATACCTGTAATAAATTTTTTATTCCCAAATCCCACAACATTTCTGCGCCTTGTCACCTCCCTTAATTTAATAATCCCTTCTCCCATCTCCCTAATTTTTTCCATCCCATTCCCCACTCCACATTTCACTCCTAATTCATCTCCCTAGGGTTTATAGCCAAGACACTATGGAAGGAGAAAACAAAGAATTCAGCGAGGAAGAAGAAAGGGAAGAGAGGAGGCCACACAAAAAAGGGAGGATCCTCAGACTTGAACCTACAAACACCAAAGAACTCGTGGCCTCTCCCATGGCTGTGACATGTTTCAAGCATGTAGGATGCTTTGAATTTTGTGAAAAAATACGAAGGGTCCAACATCACCTTGTTTTGAGGAGGATTTTCATCTCTAATCTTCATGACAATCAAGTAACACTTGCTGGTGTCACTTTCACAATATCCACAATCATCATAGCAGCTGCCATTGGAATTCCAAATGTTTGCGAAAAGTGGTTCAAGGCAAAAGACTTGGAAGATCATTACTATGAGCCATACATCAAGCCTCCTGGATAGGTATGCCCCCATGATGAAAATCATCATGAAGTACTTTTCTTGTGAAGGAAGGTTCTCTAGACTCTACACCTACCATATCCGGTTATTAATGCACTTCACAAGGGTCAAAATGCTCATCATACCTTATTATCTCTTCAGGAACATTGACAAAATGGCATACATTGTTCAAAAGAGAGATTATGACCAGCATATGAAAAGTCTTTTTCACCACTCTCTCATCAAGATCATTGTCCTCCATCACCTTAATCAATTGAACATCTCATGGGACACTTTCATAGCTAATGGCATCTTTACTGCTCCGCCAATTCAACATGATCAAGTTGTGCCTCCACCATCTCATCCTTCCACATCCATTCCTCCATCTCAGCCCACAGTACCTACTTCTACATCAGCTCAAACTACTTCACCCATTTCACTAAGATCAGTGAGCTTCAAAAGACCAAAGTGGATGAGATAGAGGCATTGGAAAAAACATATCAGAGAGGTCATAAGCAAGTGTTTGCTCCACAGATTGTAGAAGGGGCCTTGCCTTCTTCATCGACAAAACAGGTAGACAAAGGAAAGAAAATGATGACAGAGGTAGATATTCAGGAAGAGATCAAGCATAAGGAGTAAAATCTTCATGAGACAGAGATGGAGTTTGACCTTGTTGACTTGGATCAACAAGATGATTCTAAGATCACTAGCATAGTCATCAAGGAAAAAGAAGCCAAGATTAGAGAGCTACAAACTAATCTTGATAGATCTAAATTTGTCATTACCTTTCTTGAGGAGGAGAACCAGCAGCTAAAGACCAAACACTTCATTGATGAAGTGAAATTCATCAAAGCTCAAAGAGAGGCAGAAAAAGCTAAAGTCTTGCTTGAAGAGACACTAGAAAAATATGGTGTGCTAGATGAAACAAAAGAACAAGTGCCAAGAAGAAGGCCAAGGACTAGAGGTTTGAAAAGAGCCCTAGAACTAGAAAGGCAGAACGAAAGAGAACTAGCAGATGAGGTCACTCTTAATGAGAAATTTGTAGTTGTAATCAACGAGGATAAAGAAGGTTGGCTTCAGGCAATAAATGACCACCTTGAGAAGTTGTTGAAAAGGGCCAAGAAAGACAATGATATTCAGAGAAGGATGGCAAAGCATTATGCCAAGAGAAACAAAATTGCAAGGTCAAAACTTAAGAAAGCTAATGCAAAAGTTGAAACCCTAACTATGCAAGAAGAGAAAAGAAGGTTTGATATCCTTGTTGAAGCCTCACTCCATGCCTAACCCTCATCATCAGTCACCATTCAGCAAATTTTGGCAAGCTTTGATACACTTTGCAAATTTTTGAAGTTTTTGTGCATTCCTTGACAGTGATGTGATAGTTGGACTGTCGGAGTGCAACGCCCTAGGCACCACGCTTCTGTTTGGGGCATCTTTTGGTCAAAAGGAGACCACCACTGGATTCAGAGCAGCGAAAACATGCAGGTCAACCACTTTGCTAGTCTTGTTTGGTCAAACTGGCAGGTGAAAAAGTAAAAAAACATTAAAAAAATCACAGTTCTGCCTCCTTTTTCACCTTGGCGCTGTGCTCCTGAGCAGTCTTGGGAGAATCACTTTTTGGGAGGTCAAATCAAGTCAACTCTACAAACCAAGCATAGATCTGAAAAGTAGACTGGATAAGCTTTGCTATGAGCTATCCTGAGCTCAGTTTGGACACCTGCAACCCATCCAAAACTCAGCTGCAAGATGGAGGGCGCTCCTGACACTAGCGCTGCGCACATGACACTGGAGCTGCGCTCCTGACCAGTGTCTGATTTTTCTAAGTTTTCTTTGCAATTTTGATTTTCACCTTGGGAAATCATGTTTTTACTTCTGTAATTGATGGAAGTAAATGTAATTGTCATGTTTATGAGTTACCTAGGGTAAATATATTAGGTGAAAAGTTTTGATGACATGTAATGAATCAATTTGCAAAAAGTGAGGGATGAGTCAGTTTGACCTCCCTTCACTCTAGGTATTTAGCTCAGTTTTTGGTGGAACGCCTCCTCAACTTGGGAATTTGACCCTTGAGGTTGGGAGAGGTTGTTTGAGGTCTATATCATGTATTTTTTGACTCATTTCACAGGTTGGATGTTGTGGTATTGATCAGAGACTCTAGTGTAATCATTTGTCAGGAAATTAATGAAAATGTTGCAACTATTTCTTTGGGATACATGTGGTATGAGAATTTAGCATTGTTTTTCTTATGTCTCATTATGTATGAATGTTTTGTTTCATGATCCATTTCATTTCTATGATATGATGGTTTTCAAGTTGATAAACATAATTCATCTCTCATGTTCTGTCTTTGGGAAAACCTTCATAGTTTGATAATCTTCTTTAGTTTAGAAAGAATTCATGCCTTGCCTTGCTCTTTCTAGCTCCTTATCAGTCTGATCCATCTTACCCTGAAACCCTAAAGTGTTAGGCTTTCTACCTACCTTGCCCCATTGAATCTCTACAACCCTAATACTATTTGCCCTGACCTAGCCTCTTTGACCTAATTCACTCATCCAACAACCCAAATTCAGTGAAACAAACCTCTGTACTCATACCTAGCCTAAAACCTTAATTCATCCAGTCCTCTTGGCTATGATTTGTGGAGAGAGCCCTCTTCGGTTTGGTAGGGCTAGCTACCAAGCTAAAATATTGGCCCGTGGTTACCTCTGTTGGAATTTCTTTTTCAGCCTTAGAGATCTAGCGGAGTGATAACATACTAGCGCCATTGCCGGGGAACGAAAGATTTATTTTCGCTGGGTGTACGACAAAAAAATCATTGGAATTTGATCCTTTGGATAATAACGTTAAGTTTCAGAAAGGCTGATTCAATAATTGTAGTGCTAAGATTGTAGAGTTGGCTTCAAGAAGATATACCAGAGCAAATCCTGATCTTGATCCAGTTGATCCAGTAGGTGATCCAGAGAAGATTTTCTGAAGGCATAGATATCAAACTACAAACATTCAGTTAGGACCAATTCCATTGGTAAGATCTGCTTCTCTGCCTGCTAAACTACTATCTCTTGAAGATATATCGTATGATCTGAAATTTGAATTGTCATTGTTTAAATCCAAGTCTGAAACCTCTTTATCCGACATAGTCTTCGATCCTTTAAGACTATTTGAGGTCAAGTCATTGTCTGAATTAGATCTTAGTCCTCTGAAAGATTGGTTTTTTGAAGAGATTAAACCTGAATCAGACCTTAATATCGAATACTAGATCCAATTCTACCATTAAGAGGAAATACTTGTCAACTCAATCTCAAACTCAATCAATTATACTTTTTTCATCTGCACCTTTGACCTCATCATTTATACCTACTACTTCAATACCTACAACTGCTGTTCCACTACCTATTTAGCTAATCCCTCCCGTTGTCAATCCAGCACTTCACTCAGCAGGAATCATGGCAAGATTTTCCCCACTTATCTTATCTGCCCAATTGAATGATTTCCCTTAGGGTTATGGCCAAAGACTCCCCTTTTTTGATGAAAACTCTATCATATTTGCAAGAAAACACATTGTTAAGGTCACTGACTTCATAGATTTGGAGGAAGTTGATGCTGACAATGCAAAAATGAGGATTATAGCTCAAAGCTTTTCTGGAGATGTAAAAGTTTGGTTTAGATCCTTATCTGCTAATTCCATTGCCAATCTAAACCAATTGATTGATGCATTTATAGCCCGGTGGGAGGTAAAGAAAAATCATTTACAGTTGCTTTTTGAGTATGAGAACATAAAGAGAAATCTCAATGAATCAGTGCAAGATTTCAATATTCGCCTCAATAGAATTTATAATGCAATTCCTGTTGAGATCAAGCCTCCTCCAGGCTTAGCTCTCATATGTTATCCAAAGGCATTTGATTCCGACATGGCTTACCAACTAAGGGAAAGAAACCCCGCTACATTGGAAGATATGCAAAAGAACGCGGTCAACGTTGAAGAACATTTACTGATGAAGAGAGCTAGAGCTAGAAATGAGAGAATAGTTACTATTAAAGATGAATC
Organism: Pinus albicaulis; assembly: GCA_034641835.2. NCBI lineage: Eukaryota > Viridiplantae > Streptophyta > Pinopsida > Pinales > Pinaceae > Pinus > Pinus albicaulis. Next base: position 1,324,624,578 of record CM076578.1, read on the forward strand.
ATCCACCTCATCTTCCAATGCTAAGATGGATACATTGAGAAGGACTATTAAAAGGATGGTTGACAGGATGTCCATCACTGAGAGACAACCTGAGGTCAGAAATCCTAACTACAGAGGTCAACAATAACCTTAGTTAAGGATTAAGTAGAGAGAACAACGGGCTCCTGAGCAACCACCACAACAACAACAACAAATCAGGACACCTTTGCAACAGAACTATGTTAAAGGAGAAGAAGAAGATGAAGACACAATTGTTTAGGAAAATCTCCTTTAACGCTGATGATCTGCGTATGTTTTTGACCGAAGATGAGGAGTATATTAAAAAGAAAGATCAACCTAAAGATGAATTTTTTTATTTTTATTATTTTATTTCCCGAATAAGACTAATTCTATTAAGCAAGCATATGATACAATATGAAGTTACAGTCAAGAGAATCTAGATAGCGGGGAAACTGGAAATGATAAACTATCAACCTCGGTCTCGAAGAGTAACCATGAAATAAGCAAAAATGATCACAAGGGGTAACAGGGAATCAGCGGGTTAGACATAGGAGTCTACCCGAAATGGGTTGAATCTTCCATATGACATTTTTTCCCTTTCTTTTTACTAACTTTAACCCAACCATTGTGATGTTGCTGGGCAAGAACCACTTGCAGATTGTTATGGGCTGAAGGAGGCGTTTCCTTATCTGAATCAGAGGTGGAAGACTCATGAGTGCGTTTCTGCGAGTTCGGTGGATCAGTGGGTGCCTCAGGGCTTGTCGAGGGCGTGTCCTGCGTTTGCTTTGTTTCCTCCCCTTTTGCTACATCCTCCTCTTCATCCGAGCTAAGGGAATCTATGTCATCCATGGGGGGTGGATCACATGGTTTCCAGCTTTTGGATTTCGACTTACGATTGTTTTTCTGCTTTTGGGTGAGGAACGTGGCGCAGGAGTTATGAAGGTTCCCCGTTTGATGGCAGTGGTGGCATTGGAAGGCTGTGTTCTCATAGTCCAGGGTCTGTGTCCTTAGGAAGTCCAAAATTTTGAGATTGATTTGATTGGGCTGACCTCTACTCATGTCCATCTCTGCATAGATTCTGCCGTAGGTGTATATTCCCTTCTCCCCTCTGGAGGGGTCCGTTGCCAGAAAGTGGCCTAGAGTGTTTCCTATCCCTTGGAAAACTGCGAAGTGCCATAGATGCGCTGGGAGGTTCAGAAGTCTGTCCCAAATGGGAAGCTTGGTGATTACTGCTGTAGAGGGGTCGCAATCTGGGAACCAGGGGGTGAGGAATAGCCCTAATGTTCCCCAAAACCATGGGCCTTCTGTTAAGGCTTTTTGATAATCTTCGCTGAAGGCAAACACAACTATCAAGAAACCCTTCGAGAAAAATAAAACCTTACAGTTATTGGTCCAGTTGGAGTGGAGCCATTGGTATAGATATGTAGTGCGCGGCCATAGTCCATTAAATCTGCAAATAATGGCAGATTCTGCATACTTTTGGAATTGATCATCCAACGATGGATGAGAGATTTATATGGAGGGAATTTCCTCCAATTTATCCACTAAAAAAGGCTTGGGAGCCTCAACAGGAAGGGCTGATTTCTTGGGTGGCTGTGCATGGACATCATCTTTGTAGCAGAAAGCAGGAGCTGAGGATGGTTACCGAGATGCCCCCCCTTGCAGATGGAGGGTTAACACAACAAAAGCATCTCTTTCAATACTGTAAAAAGGAAGGGGAAGATGGTCCTCTAGTTGTTTACCTTCATAGAGCAGTCTCTGAAGGGCAGAGGGTATCCCCAGCTTGTGTTCAAGGTCGTGCGAGAGGTGCTCCCCCAGATCCGTTGAGCGCACCCAATGCAACATGGTCTTGCCTGACAGAAGCAAGATTTGGATCTGAAAAGAATGGGAAGAGAGATTTGAAAACCCCTTCCTACAAGTGTAGATTTGAGACAGTAATGAGCTAGATCTCTGGTATTCCAGTTCCTCCAGGCCTTGCTGGAGCTTGAAGGAGGTTAAAAGATGAGAATAGCCACCATGGAGCTGGGTTTTTCCAACCAGCAGAGGCTCCTCTTCGCACCCAACGTGCAGATCCGTAAGGCAGGGCTGCAGCGAGGCATAGGCAATGGGAGAGTTTGTGTATCTGGTAATGCAGGCTCCAGTTGCATTGTGGAATACTGCATCCATGGCTATGGAAACAAAGCTGTTTGTGGTGGAGTGTTCTTCCAATGCGGCGGCGACAGAGCAGAGTGCTCCTTCCACAATGGTAGAGACATCAAAATTTTGTGGAGCTTTCAACCCAGTCGGGACCACCTCTCGGTGGGGAACTGCAATCGGTGCAACCACGAGTTCATCCTTGGCAATGGCGACGAAGCGAGGAGCAACAATCTCAATTGATGCGCCGGTGGCAGCAACAGCGCTGTGTGTAACCCTACACAATCCATTTTGCCGACGCAGAGAAACAGTTTAGCAATACCGTATGTTCAAATTTATTAAAAGTAACTTAATAATAATGAAGATGAAAATTTAATCCTTGCCAATGATCATGAATTGGAGACTGAATCAAATGATTATCAACGGGGGTACTTGAATGCACTTATTTCACAAAATAGGCAGATGTTATTAAGGAGCAGAGATGTGCTGATAATCCCATTCAGAAAGGAGCATCTCAACAGAAGGATACTCAAACAAGGCATATCCTCCGAGTAATCAGAGTAAAGGAAAAGAGCCTGTAGTCATGAATCAAAACAAGGTAAATAAGCCATCCACAAGTTCAGCAACTAAGGAAAAGGATAGTCAGAAGAAAGAAGTTCCATCAAAGGACCATGCTAGACAACGAGACATCATCATTAAAGAGGTAGACAAAACTACTCCCTTCAGCCTAGAAACATAAATTTCAAAGTTAAAAGTGTCTATTCCTTTAACCGAGCTTGTTAATAATAACCAATATAAGTCCCATGTTGCCAAGATGCTTAAAGTACATCCTTTGTCCAACATGGTGAATGTTGAAGATGATCAACCCGAACTCATTTTTGGTCCTGCTATTGACGGTCAATTAGAAGATAGCGAGGTTCCTCCTTTTTACTTGAGTTTAAGAATCCACCAATGCATTTTACACAATTCCATGTTAGATTCTGGAGCCTCTCACAATTTAATGCCAAAAGCCATTATGGAAAAGTTGGGCCTTGACATCACTCGTCCCTACCATGACTTATACTCCTTCGATTCAGGGAGAGTCCGTTGTATTGGCCTTATTAAAGATTTGGTAGTCTCCCTAGAGCAGATTTCGACAAAGAATGTTCTAATGGATGTGGTGGTAGCTGACATACCGCCACGTTTTGGCATGTTGATGTCAAGACCTTGGGGGACAAAATTACGAGGCACATTACAATTAGACTTTTCTTATGCAACTATCCCTGTTTTCTGGCAATTGAATAAATTGTACCGTGAAACCAAGGTGAAATATATGATCACAAGCAAAGAAAAGCCTAACAATCATCTGATAAATGTTGTACATACAGATTTAGAGTCATTCATTTTGTTTAATGATAGCAACTTAAATGATGCAGATAGCTAACTTGTAGATGTAGAAGATGTTCTAGAGATTCATAATTGCATTATAGAAGTTATAAAAAAGGAAAAAGAGAATCTGCCGAGCTCATCAAAACAACCATCAGATGAAGCAGTGAAAAATTCAGAACAACCATTAGATAAAGTGGAAGAAAGTCTAGAAAAGCATGAAGAGACAATTCAGAATATTGAGCCAAAACATAAATCATAGTTTCAACACTTGGAGGATGAAAATAGTCTATGGTCCATGGATTTTGATGGTGCCCTGGGGAAAGACGAGGCATGCATTGGAATTTGGGTCCGCAGCCCTTTTCATCAGCAGAATAAGGTCCCTACAAATGTTAGATTGTGCTCTTACAATTTAGCTTTTGATTGCACCAACAATGAGGCGGAGTATGGAGCACTAATTACTAGCCTAAAAATCTTAAAGAAATTGGGTGCAAGAAGGATTGCTGTGTATGGTGATTCAAAACTTGTGATCAAGCAAGTTAAAGGTGAATATCAAGCTAACCATCCTCGAATGAGACAATATAGGAATGTTGTACTAGATATTTTAAAAATGTTTCAGGAGTGTACACTTACAGTGGTGCCAAGGAATCAAAATCTCATGGCGGATTCATTGGCTAAAGCTACAAGCAATTTTAAAATGCTCATCTTTTCAAACAGGAAGTTTGAGATTCATGTGAAACACCAGCCCATTGTTCCCAATAACTTGCGGTATTGGCAAGTTTTCAGGGATGATAAGCAGGTAAATAACTTTCTTCAAGGTGAGGAAGAATTTGAGAATTCTTCCATAGATGAAATTTGTGATAAAGATGACTAGGATATATAAGCAACTCAGATGGATATACTACAGTTGAAAAATAAAATTATTCCAAAAGGTCTCATACCTTTGGAAGAATTGTTTGACCAAGATGACGTAGCAAGGAAGTCTACATTGGTGCATACGGAAAAGGGTGTTGAAAATGTAAACATTGGGACAACAGACAAACCAAATATGGTTAAACTATCCAAATCCTTATCTCCCGTGGTAAAGGCTGAATATGTTAAATTAATTTATGAATTTTCTGATGTTTTTGAATGGGAATATGTAGATTTAAAGGTCTATGACAAGAACATCATTCAACACACTATTTCGATCAAGTTCGATCAAAAGCCCTTTCAGCAGGATAAATCCCAGATTGCTGCCATCAATTGAAATAGAGGTAAACAAACTTTTCAAGTCCGATATTATTGTTCCAATCAGATTCTCTGATTGGATTTCGAATTTGGTCCCAGTAAGAAAGAAGACTGGAGAAATCTAGCTTTGCATAGATTTCAGGAACTTGAACAAAGTATCCCTCAAAGACAACTATCCACTTGCCCAAATGGACCATATACTTCAAAGAGTTGTTAGTTCTTCCCGGATGTCACTATTGGATGGCTATTCGGGGTATAACCAGATTTTGGTGCATGAGGATGATCAGGGAAAAACAACATTTACTACACCTTTGGGCACGTTCAAATATGCAAATATGCCATTTGGTTTGAAAAATGAAGGGGCCACATTTCAGCGGGCCATGGACATAGCATTCACCAATGAAAAATATGTTTTCTTTGTTGTTTATTTAGATGAATTGACAGTGTTTCACATTTTGATGATGAACATTTGCACCATTTATGTTAGGTCCCTATATTACTAGTATAGTCCCTTATTGTTGTTAGTGTAACCCCCTTATTGTTATTATTGCACCCCTATAACCTCCATATTGTGATTATTGTGCCCTTAAATTATTATTGTTAGGTCGGCTAGGATTACATTGTGGCCCCACTAAGATTACATTGTGACCCCATGGGCTCCTATATATAGAAATGAGGTTTTGTAATTTGTATCATCCAAGAATTGTTCATTCATGTAATGTATTGGAGGTTGCCCCTTTGAAGTGGCTTATTTCTAAGGCGTTGATATCTCTTGTCTTCTATTTTTGGAGCTGGTTTCACAACATTTGGTATAAGAGCTTTGGATTCTAGGGCTTTTTGCAGGCTCTTGAATTTAACCTGAACAGGTCATCGCGACATTTTCACTATAACTTTTTTTCTACGAAGATTTAGAAGCTGAAATTTTCAGAGAGAGAAGCTGAAATCCTGAGGAACATCGTCGCAAAAATTCAGAGCTTTGTTTGCAATATTTTCGGAGATATGATCTGTGGAAGTTAGGTCTTTTTCAGGGTCCCAAATTTCATCTCAAAGAGGTTATCGTGGGAAAATCTTCATAACTCTCTCTTTGAGCATCGGATTGGAATGATGTAAAAAGTGGCCGCAAGTACATGGACTGCAGTTTTCTATTTATCAATTTCAGATCCAAAGGAGGAAACAGTGACACGTGGCAAGTCGTACAAGTTAGCTCTACTAAACTAATCCATAATTGGGTCATTGTGGGAGATTGGACATAACTTTGCCTTGAAGAATCCAAATCAGGTCATACCTGTGACATTTGAAAGAAGCCTCAAAGGGCTACTACAAGGCCCAATTTCAGATATTGAGGATCCGCAATTATAGAGATAATTCAATCTCAATATAGAGCTCCTCAAAAGCAAGTAAAAGGTGTGTATTTTTTTTTTTTCTTCTGAATTGCATAAGTCTTGTTTGAAGAATCAGTTTGAATTGATTCCAAGGGCATATTGTAGAATAGATAAATGGGTAATTTAGATTCTAAAATGGCCCTAAAAAGAATTCAACACCCATTAAGCCTTTAGAAGGCTCTGCTATGACTCATGAAACGAAGAATGGGCAACATGACATATCAAAATTACAAAGAGCAAATTACATAACCAAAATTTCGTTCTCGCAAAGAGCAACAAAAAATGACATGGAAGTTTTGAAGAAAGGTGTGGAAACTAAGATGGATGGTGTTGTACATGTCAACCCCTCCCTTCAAGTTTTTGGTCTACCGCCCCATATAAACCCTTAAAACCCCTTTCACGGCCTAAAACCTCATGTTCTGCATATCGTTGCCTTTTTCCACTCGAAAATACACTACCTAAAGTCTCAATTCCGTAATTAAAATTATATCAGGCCTAGCCTTTCAGCCTTAGCCCCTTCATTTCATTCCCCATATGACTTAGGCGCGAGACCGGGCGCCAGGCGGAAAGGAGCTAACCGTTCAAAGTTTCGGGGGCACCCGTGGCCGTTCGATCAGAAGTAAATCGACGGAGCGGAGTTTAGTTTACTGTGGTGGCCCCCGCGCCCAAAAACCGGCGGTTAATTCCGCACCACCTCCGTTGGGTAAGCGGTATTCTCCATGGGGGCAGCGATTCCATAGATCACATGACGCGTGTCCCGGTGTACGATGAATGAAATTGCCCATTTCGCGCATTATCGTCCGGTCAAAAGACGCGCAGCGGAATTCTTGTGAGCCGTCCGATCTCGGGCGCTCAATCCAACGGCCCGCGACCTCCGAAGTTGTGCACCTTTTAACCTCGTCAGCATCGCCTCTGGCCCACAATCACGTCATCGCCCGACGCCATATCAGCCGTCGATTTTGCTTTTAATCGTGTGCCTCAGACTTATTTCCCCTCCGCTGTTGACTATCCCACCATAGCTCTCGTCTGCCCACGTCACCCCTTCTGCTCGACCTTTCGCACGACCACGTGGCACTGTCATTACCCTCCACCATTCACGTACTCCATTTAGGGGTCATATTTCAGTGTTTAAGTTACGAGTTTTTCCGCGCTCATTCACCGTGTTCCTCTGCATCCTTCTTCGACACCCTGCATTATCTCACCACCTCGTTCAGTCTATGTCACCATCGCCATGGCTGCCACCACATTCATCGCTCCTGTGTTCAGTCTTTTAAATATGTTTGTGTATTTTTGCAAGTTGCAGCAGCAGGAACCCTCCATTAATCTCTGCCTTCATCACAGAGGCCAAGGTCTCCTGTAAGGACGATATTCCGCTGGCGAAATTTAAGAGGGAGGCTTGAGGTAGTTGTATGATAGGACCTCATTAATGGAAACAGAAAGAAAATCCATTGAACCTCTCAGAGCAATTCAAAGGGGGCAGATTCTGGTAGCTGAAAGAATAAATGAGGATACGAAAAACATCAGCTGAAAATCGAGGAGCTCAGTGTCCGGCATTGAGAAATACAAATTTCAGCTCAGGGTTCAAGGGGGCGAGAGTACCATGCACAATCACAAAGCAATCTCAAGGTTTCATGGCAGCAGATTTTTCCCTTTCGGCAAAAGGCAGAGCATTCATATATTTTATTATGTGTGTCTTATTTATAAGGAGATTTTCATCCTCAACATTTATTTCTGAAGGTAGATTACAAAGTACAGTTAATTATATTTAGTCATTCACAGTGTGGGCGCGAATGTTTTTCGCCATTTTTATTCAAATCAGATCATTAAATGTATGACCTACCTCATTCTCTAGAGTTTTCTCCTTCTCCTATAAAAACTGAAAAAAAAGGCATTGTAAGGGTTCCAGATTTCTATCAGCAAACTGTGCAGTGAAAGGCTTTGTATACATCTTGTAAAGTTTCTGTATGAAGGCTCAGAGCCCGTAGGGTCTCAGTGAGGAGGAGTTATAAATGTAATGAGGATTCTGGTCTTTGGTATCCCACAGTATGTAATCTTTTCTTATGTGTTAATATAATATCTCATTTCATTGCATTTATCTTCTTGTATCATGTTCTAGAATGTGAGTGGCTCACTGATCTTAAGTAAGGATTCATCCTAGTTGGTGCCCATACTTGGATTAGTCAAGCGCTTTAAATAAGCCTAGTCATGATATACTGTTCCATGTTCATGTCATTCATATTTTCTGCTATATTAGTTACTTGAGGAGGGTGCTTTTAAAACACCATTGTCATGTATGGATTCTTAGTTGGATAAGCCCATATGTGGTTCTGTTGTGTATCTGGGTATCAGCCTCATGTTAACTAGTATCTCCTTCATGTTTTCCTCACTGCATCCACTTTCTGATATTTGATTTCTGTGGCATACTATTTGAATTGGCCCTCTTTGCAGTAAGCTGTCTCTTAACTGTCTGATGCTTTTGTATTGGAGTTTTGCATGCTGTTCCTACATTATTCTTATCTTTGTATCAGCTTCTGAGAGAGTTTGGTTCCATTTAAACTAATTTTCTTGTTTTACAAGAGATAGTAAGAGAGCTTTTGGATTGACAACCCAAGATATATTATGAGCTCCTTGCTATGCTAAGATGTCCTAGGCACTGGTCTATAGCAACTCTAGGCTGTCTCTAGGGTAGACAATAATTGTCGACAACAGATGGTTTGAAGAAAGGCGTGGAATATAAGATGAATGGTTTGAAAAATGGCATGGAAGCTAAGATAGATGGCATGGGAGCTGGCATGGAATCTAAGATGGATGACATGGAAGCTAAGGTCGATGAAAAAATGGAGAACATGAAGAATGATCTAAAAGCAAAGATGGAAGGTTTGACAAAGTTGATACAAGAAATGTTTCCTAATGGTGAAAAGATAGTAGAGGAAACTCATGATGAGAACAAAATAAATGTTAATCGTGATTTCATAAACTCTAATGTTGGCAGGAAGAACCACCATATTCCAAAAATGGGTATGAGGAAGTTTGATGGAAAGGATCCTGTAACATGGATACTACAGATGGAGCAATATTTTGATCTCCATAACGTGCAAAACACACAAAAGGTACGCATTGCAACTTTACATTTAGAACAAAATACATTTGTATGGTATCAATGGCTTTGCTCTCGTAAAAAAATTGTCACTTGGTCAATTTTTACAGAGGAAATGATAGCACATTATGAGGATACAAAGAGAAACACCTTCTTTAGCCAATTAATAAATCTCAAACAAAAGTTTCTAGTGGGGGAGCACATTGAGGACTTACAAAAATTGAATATAAGGGTAACCGATATTCCAGAGGAACACAGGATTGATCTCTTCATAGGTACTTTAAAGGATAACATCCAACATGAAGTTCGTGTTTTGGAACTTGATTCATTGGAGAAGGCATTCAGGTTGGCAAGAAAAATTGAATGTAAAATTATGGCAACAATGAAGCCTACCACTCACTTCTATAAAGAGGGAAGTGTTGCTACTCCTAGATTTCCACAACCTACAAGGTTGACACCACAACAATTGGAAGAAAAAATAGCAAAAGGGCTTTGCTACAGTTGTGATAGCAAATACACTAAAGGTCATAAGTGTGTTGAGAAGAAATTATTTACATAGATTGTGAAGAGGAAGAAGAAAATGAACAAGAAGAGGATATACACCAGGAACCAACCCTAGAAGGGGAATAAATGAGTCCGACCATATTGTGTAATGCATTGGCAGGAATTACCACTCCTCAAACTCTCAAGATAGAAGGACATATCAAGAAGAAAAAGGTAATAGTGTTGATTGATTCAGGTAGTACCCATAATTTTATTCATTGTAAGGTAGCCAAGGAATTGAATTGTTTCCTATACCCAGCACCAGAATGTCAAGTGATGGCTGCAAATGGAGGAACTATAAATTTCTCTGGAAAATGCCATAATATCAAGCTAACCATGGGGGAATATGTATTGAATAGTCCAATGCTTTCCATTCCTATGGGAGGTGCTGATGTTGTACTAGGAGTATAATGGTTACAATCTTTAGGGACGGTAGCGTTTAATTTTCAAGAACTTTTCTTGAATTTTTTTTCAGAAGGATAGGAAGTCGAATTACGAGGTATTGCAGGGAAGCCATGAAAGATAATAAGCTCTAATGTCATGACAAAGCTTCTAAAGAAAGAACAACGAGGCGTAATTGCACAATTATGCTCACTAGAAGTTCCAACATCAAAATCTTTTATTTCTGCAGATCTCCAAAAAGCCTTGGACAATCATTCCAAGGTTTTTGAAACTCCCAAAGGACTCCCACCGATTCGTGATCATGATCATGCTATTCATTTGATTCCAGGAAGTGTTCCTCCAAACATCAGGGCTTATAGATATCCTTATGTCCAAAAGAGCGAAATTGAATGTATGATTGCAGAAATGTTAGAGGCTGGTATAATTCAACCTAGTCAAAGTTCTTTCTCTGCTCCTGTAGTATTGGTATACAAGAAGGATGGATCATGGCGCATGTGTTCGGATTATAGGGAACTCAATAAGCTCACCATTAAAGATAAATTTCCCATTCCTGTGATTGATGAATTATTGGATGAATTACATGGAGCAATTTATTTTACCAAGTTGGATCTTCGTTCATGATATCATCAAATTAGAATGAATATGGAAGATATTTCGAAAACAACATTTTGAACTCATGAGGGTCATTATGAATTTTTGGTCATGCCTTTTGTCCTTACCAATGCACCTTCTACATTTCAAGGGTTGATGAATTCCATTTTCAAACCCTTCCTTAGAAAATTTGTGCTAGTATTTTTTGATGATATACTAATCTACAACAGTTCTTGGAAGGATCATGTTGAACATGTTGACAGGGTGCTCAAACTACTGCAGGAGAAACAATTATATGCAAAAACATCCAAATGTTTCTTTGGAGTACAAGAGGTGGAATATCTGGGTCATATTGTATCTCACGAGGGTGTTAAAGTAGACCCTAATAAAATTAAAGCCATTAAGGAATGGAAAGTCCTCACAACCATAAAGCAGTTGCGAGGATTTCTCGGGTTAACAGGGTATTATCGCAAGTTTGTTAAGAATTATGGGAGAATAGCAGCACCTCTAACAACATTACTGAAGAAAGATGCATTTTCATGGACTCCTGAAGCAACTAAGGCCTTTGAACATCTTAAAGAGGCAATGTGCCTAGCACCGGTCTTAGCTACACCAGACTTCACAAAAACCTTTATTGTGGAATGTGATGCCTCAGGAAATGGAATTGGTGCAGTTTTAATGCAGGAAGGAAGACCCATTGCTTTTGAAAGTCGTCCAATCAAAGGAAAGTATTTACAGAAACCTATTTATGAGAAGGAAATGTTAGCAATACCGCATGCACTAAAGAAATGGTGAACTTACCTAATGGGAAGACACTTCAAGGTAAAAACTGATCATGATAGTCTTAAACACTTTTTGGAACAAAGACTATCTTCAGAAGAGCAGCGAAAATGGGTCACAAAGATGTTGGGTTATGACTTTGAAATAATATACAAAAAAGGGAAGCTAAATGTTGTTGCAGATGCACTCTCAAGAAAGAATGAAGAGGTGGAAGCATTTCTTTGTGCCATTTCTATTATCCAACCAAATTGGATAACCAAAGCAAGGGATGAATGGAAGAAGGACGAAGAAGTGTGGACACTCATTCAAAAGTTGCAGCAAGATCCTATTACATCTGATACATTTAGTTGGAAAAATGATTCCTTATGGTACAAAGATCGCTTATATATTTGTAGGAATTCTCAACTAAAACAAAGGATTCTTTTGGAATTGCACACTTCTCCTTTAGGAGGACACTCGGGATTTTTAAAAACTTACCACAGGGTGAAGAAAGATTTTTTTTGGGATGGCCTTAAATTTGATATTCAAAAGTTTGTGGCGGAATGTTTGATTTGCCAGCAGAATAAAGTTGAGACAATTAAGATCCCGGGTCTTCTACAACCTTTATCCATTCCAAGTCAACGTTGGGAGGAGATTTCAATGGATTTTATCATAGGTTTACTTAAGTCCGAAGGAAAGAGTGTCATCATGGTGGTAGTTGATAGACTTACCAAGTATGCACACTTTTGTGCATTATCTCATCCATTTAAAGCAAATACAGTTGCTACTTATGGACACAATTCAAAAGCTACATGGAAACCCAAGGGTTATTGTGAGTGACAGAGATCCCATTTATACTGGAAATTTTTGGATGGAGTTATTTTCTTGTTTGGGTACTTAATTAGCTCATAGCTCATCTTATCATCCTCAATTTGATGGTCAAACTGAGATAGTAAATTAATGTTTGGAAGGATATCTTCGTTGTTTTGTATCTGATAAACAAACACAATGGGTCAAGTGGTTACCTCTCGCTGAATGGTGGTATAACACTTCCTTCCATACTCCAGTAAAAATGACCCCATTTATGGCACTTTATGGATATCATCCACCGTCCATCACATCATCTTTAAGAGAAAATTTAAAGGTTCAAGCAGTGGAAGATCACATTGAGCATAAAAAAGAAGCTCTCCAGCTCTTAAAGGATAACCTGAATTTGGCACAAAATCGAATGAAACAACAGGGAGATCAACATCGCAGCGAGAGAAGTTTTGATGTAGGAGACTGGGTGTTTTTACGGCTACAACCATACAAACAAATGTCCCTCAAGCAAGCTAAGAAGGATAATAAATTATCACCAAAGCACTATGGTCCTTACAAGGTGTTGCAAAAGATTGGTACTATGGCATACAAATTGGAGCTTCCTGCTTCTTCACAAGTGCATCCAATTTTCCATGTTTCATGCTTAAAGAAGGTATAGGTGAAAATATTCCAGTTCAAACAATATTGCCAGAACTTGATGAGGAAGGAAAAATCATATTGGAACTTGAAGCGATCACGGAAACAAGAACTCGACAGCTACGAAATCGATCAATTTCAGAATATCTCATCAAGTGGAAGAACTTACACACTGAAGATTCTATATGGGAGGATGAGAATTTTATACAGAAGCACCCATAGCTACTCAAGCGTTGAGGACAACACTTTTTTGAGGAGAGGGGCATGTGAAGTCCCTATATTACTAGTATAGTCCCTTATTGTTGTTAGTGTAACCCCCTTATTGTTATTATTGTACCCCTGTAACCCCCATATTGTTATTATTGTGCCCTTAAATTATTATTGTTAAGTCGGCTAGGATTACATTGTGGCCCCATGGACTCCGATATATAGAAAAGAGGTTTTGTAATTTGTATCATCCAAGAATTGTTCATTCATGTAATGTATTGGAGGTTGCCCCCTCGAAGTGGCTTATTTCTAAGGCGTTGATATCTCTTTTCTTCTATTTTTGGAGCTAGTTTCACAACAATTTAAGAATTGTTTTCGAGAGATGCAGGAAGTTCAAAATCTCTCTCAACCCAAAGAAAAGCCTTTTTTCCATAGAGGAGGGCAAACTTCTTGGTCACATCATTTCCAAGGATGGTATCCGGATTGATCCTTCTCATGTTCAAGCAATTTAGCAGATTGATTTCCCTCACAACAAAAATGAAATACAAGCATTCAATGGTAAGATGAATTTATTACGTAGATTCATTCCTAATTTGGCGGAGCATCTTAGAGAATTGAAAAATATGTTGAAGAAAGATAATGATGTGAAGTGGTCTGAAGATGCCCGAAAATATTTCAACTCAGTAAAGTTTGCCTTGACTACTGCCCTTGTTTTGATAAGTCCTGATTATACTGTTGATTTCATAATATTCTCATTTGCTTCTGAGCACACCATGGCAGCAGTATTGATGCAGAAAAGGGATAAAATAGAGCTACCAATTTCATTTTTTAGTCGCAATATCAGAGATGCAGTCATTCAGTACAACATCATAGAGAAATAGGCTTTGGCTTTGGTTAAAGCGCTAAAATATTTCAGAGTTTACATATTACATTCACATACTCTTGCCTATGTACCTAATGCAGATGTAAACGAAGTTCTCATGTAGACAGACCCAAAAGGCAAGAGAGGGAGATGGATAGCAGCATTACTAGAATATGACCTTGAGATCAAGCCCACCAAGTTGATCAAAGGTCAGAGCTTAGCCAAGCTCATGGCCGAGTCAAATCTTCATGCTCTAAACATCAACTTGATTTTAGCCTTGTCCGAAAATGAAGAAGAAGTGAATCTCATTCAGGTATCCGATATCTTTTTGTCATCTCCACGATATTATGATATTGTTTATGTTTTGCAACACCTAAATCCCCCTGTAGGCATGACTAAAAGTAAAGGAATATCTTTGAAACTCAAAGATTCAAAGTATTGCATAGTGGACAATGCAATTTACTGGAAGGATCCCTGAGGTGTGTTGCTGAACTGTTTGGTTGAAGAAGAATCTAAAGAAGTGATGAATGACTTCCACAAAGGAGATTGTGGGGGCCACCTATATTGGAAAACCACGACCAATAAAATATTGAGAGCGGGATATTATTGGTCGAAAATTTTTACAGATGTCTACAAAGCAGTAATGAGTTGCCACGAATGTCAAGTTTTTAGGGTAAGAGAAAGCTTCTCCCATTACCTCTTCAACCTATTTCAGTACATGCACCATTTCAGCAGTGGGGCCTAGATTTCATAGGCGAGATTCACCCAACATCATCTGCACAACACAAGTGGATATTGATAGCCACAAATTACTTTACAAACCGATCCTGACTAGGCAAGCAACAGATTCTGTCATCATTCAGTTTTTCGAAACTAATATTTTATCACGTTTTGGTTGTCCTACTAAGATTATCAGAGGTAACGCGACAACATTCAAGTCTAAGAAGATGACTGAGTTTTGTGACAGATATAACATTAAGTTGGGACACTCTACAACCTACTACCCTCAAGGTAATGGATTGGCAGAGACCTCTAATAAATCCTTGATCATTATCATTAAGAAAATGTTAGAGGCGAATAAAAAGAATTGGCATAAGAGGCTGATCAATGCATTGTGGGTAGACCGGGTGAGCAATAAGAATTCTATTGGCATGTCTCCTTTCAAATTGTGTATGGTGTCGATACTATGTTTCCTTCATCATTAGCAGTCCCGGTAATGAAATTGCTGCAAGAAGCAGGGACTGAGGAAAATGACATACAATGTCGGATTAATCAAATGATACACCTTCAGTAGACGAGAGATGAAGTATTTTAGAATACTTCAAAACTCCATGACAAGATAAAGAATATCTATGACCGGAAAAATAAGGAAGACAACTTCAAGGTTGGAGATGTGGTAATCCGCTGGGATGCCAAAAATGAGGACAAGGGTAAGCATGGAAAATTTGAGAATTTATGGAAAGGGCCATATCAGATTTCAGCTTGTCGGGGATAGAATGCTTATTTGCTTGAAGAGATGAATGGACAAGAGTGTTTAGGAGGACTAGTCAATGGTAGGCTCCTTAAACACTATCTTTTCTGAGATACATTTCTCGATCAATTTTCCATTTCATTGTAAATATCAGTTACATTTTTTGCAAGTGTGAAGTAGAAAATCACTGCATTTCGGAGCCCGAAGTGAAGGCCATGGAGCTTCATTGATTTTCTGCCATTTTCAAAAGTTCAGTTTTTAGTCAAATAAGTCAGTATTGAGTCAATTTTCAGTGATTTGAGTTTTGTCTTGAGTCAGTCTATTTTTTCTGAGTTATTAGGTTTTAGTCATGTTATTAGTTTGAGTTTTTGACCATATTGGCCCAATGGATAAGGCACTGATCTGCAAAATCCAGAGTTCTGTGGTTTTTGACACCTCTTTCAGAGCTATCATCCCCAATAAGGCCAATGTTAGTGTCAATATTTTCATCCTGCCATCAATGATAAAAAATCCTCTTTTCATATCATTTTAGGAGTCCCACTCAGATTTTTTTTATCATTCCACTAGGTCATGCAAAAATTAGTCACTGATGGTAGTCCCAGTTCAAAAAGCATCACTCTTCCTCAAATTTGATTACTTGCTGGCATAGTTTCATACCTTGCTGACTGTACACCATCCATAAAGTAATATCAATCATGTCATCTTGAAATTCGGTCCTTCAAGGTCTCATTAGGTCTTTCAGGGTTTTTCCAAGGTTTCATTAGGTCATTAGGGTTTCCAAGGTCCAATAAAACTCCATTCCATTGCATAAGACCAACAAGTAAAGGGTGATCCAATAAACTTTTCTTCACTATGTGAAGATGACTTGTAAAGAAAAATTCTTATTTCTACATGTAATTTTTTATATTTTCATTATGTAATTTTATATCTTTCAAATGTAATAATTTCACCATCCCAAGCTGCTAACTCAGTGTTCCAAAGATGCCAAAACACCAAAATGTAAATTCAAAGAGTTCTTAAAGCATATCAAGTGATCAATTTTCGAAAGGAAAGAGTCAAGTGAAAAGATAATGTTTCAAAATGTTAAGTGAATGATAAAGGGATAAAGTGGGTGCCAAGGCCCAAATCATCAACTTCATGAAGTATAAAAGCCCTCAAGACATCAAATCCATCCTCATTTTTCCCCTACGACATTAAGCAACCATCTCCACAACACGATTTTCAAATCTATAGAGTGAAATTGGGAGAAAAGTGACAGCGCTGCGCTCTTGGACTGGACGTGTTGCGCTCCTGCATCACACTCTGCGCATAGCTTTCAGGCGTTGCGTTTTGGCAGAGGAGGCGCTGCGCTCCTCCCACAGGCGCTGCACGCTTGCCCGACTTGCTCAGTGAGCTTGAAAACGAAGTGCCATCGCTTTAAACTTTCAAAATTGGTTGCCTTCACCCTCCAACAAGTAAGTAACACCAAATTACCGTCTCCTAGCATTCCTCAAGTCAAATTCTCGTGGTGTTTGAATGTTCTATACAAAATTTGGTGTCTTCTTTGTTATAAACCCTAGTTCCATTCCTAATTTTCAATTGCACTTACCAAGACTTCCACTACCCTTCCCACATTACAATTAACCTTTCCCAACCCCTATTTCACTATATTCCTTTCTCCAAATCCCTTTATCCCCTAAACCCTAAGATCTAGGTAGTTCAATTTCCTAGGCTCCCAAATCCCCATACATGTAATACAATTTCTATTCCCAAATCCCACAACATTTCTACTCCTTGTCACCTCCCTTAATTTAATAATCCCTTCCCCCATCTCCCTAACTTTTTCCATTCCATTCCCCACTCCCTAAACCTACATTTCACTCCTAATTCATCTCCCTAGGGTTTCTAACCAAGACACTATGGAAGGAGAAAATAGAGAATTCAGTGAGGAAGAAGAAAGGGAAGAGAAGAGGCCACACAAAGGAGGGAGGATCCTCAGACTTGAACCTGCAAACACCAAAGAACTCATGGCCTCTCCCATGGCTGTGACAGGTTTCAAGCATGTAGGATGCTTTGACTTTTGTGAAAAAATAAAAAGGGTCCAACATCACCCTGTTTTGAGCAAGATTTTCATCTCTAATCTTCATAACATCTAGGTAACCCTTGCTGGTGTCACTTCCATAGTATCCACAACCATCATAGCAGCTGCCATTGGAATTCGAAATGTTGGTGAAAAGTGGTTCAAGGCAAAAGACTTGGAAGATCATTACTATGAGCCATACATCAAGCCAAGGTACAAGAATGAACGAAAGAAGGTCTTTCCTTTCTCTTACCTCTTGGATAGGTATGCCTGCATGATGAAAATCATCATGAAGTAATTTTCTTGTGAAGGAAGGTTCTTTAGAATCTACACCTACCATATCTGGTTATTAATGCACTTCATAAGGGTCAAAATTCTCATCATACCTTATTATCTCTTTTGGAACATTGACAAAATGGCATACATTGTTCAAAAGAGAGATTATGACCAGCAGATGAAAAGTATTTTTCACCACTCTCTCATCAAGATCATTGTCCTCCATCACCTCATTCAGTTGAACATCTCATGGGACACTTTCATAGCTAATGACATCTTTACTACTCCACCAATTCAACATGCTCAAGTTGTGCCTCCACCATCTCATCCTTCCACATCCATTCCTCTATCTCAGCCCACAATACCTACTTCTACATCAGCTCAAACGACTTCACCCATTTCACCACCATCATCACCATTTCACACTCAGATTGGGTCATCTAGTAGAGCTAAGATCAGTGAGCTTCAAAAGACCAAAGTGGCTGAGATAGAGACATTTGCAAAAACATATCAGAGAGGTCATAGGCAAGTATTTTCTCCATGGATTGTGGAAGGGGCCTTGCCTTATTCATCAAAAAAGCAGGTAGACAAAGGAAAGCAAAAGATGACATAGGCAGATATTTAGGAAGAGATCAGGCATAAGGAGGAAAAACTTCATGAGACAGAAGTGGAGTTTGACCTTGTTGACTTGGATCAGCAAGATGATTTTGAGATCACTAGCATAGTCATCAAGGAAAAAGAAGCCAAGATTAGAGAGCTACAAAATAATCTTGATATATCTAAATTTGTCATTACCTTTCTTGAGTAGGAGAACCAGCAGCTAACGACCAAACACTTCATTGATGAAGTGAAATTCATCGAAGCTCAAAGAGAGGCAGAAAAAGCTAAAGTCTTGCTTGAAGAGACACTAGAAAAATATGGCGTGCTAGATGAAACAAAAGAACAAGTGCCAAGAAGAAGGCCAAGTTATAGAGGTTTGAAAAGATCCCTAGGACTAGAAAGGCAAAAAGAAAGAGAACTAGCAGATGAGGTCACTCTTAATGAATGAGGATAAAGAAGGTTAGCTTCAGGCAATAAATGACCACCTTGAGAAGCTGTTGAAAATGGCCAATAAAGACAATTGTATTCATAGAAGGATTGCAAAGCATTATGCCAAGAGAGACAAAATTGCAAGGTCAAAACTTAAGAAAGCCAATGCAAAAATTGAAACCCTAACCCTGCAAGAAGAGAAAATAAGGCTTGATATCCTTGCTGAAGCCTCACTCCATGCCTAACCCTTATCATCAATCACCATTAAACAAATTTTGACAAGTTTTGATACACTTTTGCAAATTTTTGAAGTTTTTGTGCATTCCTTGATAGTCATGTGACAATTGGACTGTCAGGAGCGCAACACCCTAGGCGCTGTACTTCTGTTTGGGGTATATTTTAGTCAAAAGGAGACCACCATTGGATTCGGAATAGGGAAAACATGCAGGTCAACCACTTTGCTAGTCTTGTTTTGTCAAACTGGCGAGTGAAAAAGTCAAAAAACATTAAAAAAATCACAGTTCTGCCTCCTTTTTCACCTTGGCGCTGCACTCTTGAGCAGTCTTGGGAGAATCACTTTTTTGGGAAGTTAAATCAAGTCAACTCTGCAAATGAAGCACATATCTGGAAAGTAGACAGAATAAGCTTTCCAATGAGCTATCCCGAGCTTAGTTTGGACACCTGCAACCCATCCAAAACTCAGCTGCAAGATGGAGGGCGCTCCAGACACTGGCGCTGCGCTCCTGACCCGTGTCTGATTTTTCTGAGTTTTCTCTGCAATTTTGATTTTCACCTTGGGAAATCATGTTTTAACTTATGTAATTGATGGAACTAAATGTAATTATCATGTTTATTAGTTACCTAGGGTAAATACATTAGGTGAAAAGTTTTGATGACATGTAATGAATCAGTTTGCAAGAAGTGAGGGATGAGTCAGTTTGACCTCCCTACACTCTAGGTATTCAGCTCAGTTTTTGGTGGAACACCTCCTCAACTTCAGAATTTGACCCCTGAGGTTGGGAGAGGTTGTTTAAGGTCTATATCATGTACTTTTTGACTCATTTCAGAGGTTGGATGTTGTGGTATTGATCAGAGACTCTAGTGTAATCATTTTGGTAGGAAATTAATGAAAATGTTGCCGCTATTTCTTTGGGATACCTGTGGTATGAGAATTTAGCATTGTTTTTCTTATGTCTCATTATGTATGAATGTTTTGCTTCATGATCCATTTCATTTCTATGATATGTTGGTTTTCAAGTTGATAAGAAAAATTCATCTCTCATGCTCTGTCTTTGGGAAAAACTTCATAGTTTGTTCATCTTCTTCAATTTAGAAAGAATTCATGCCTTGCCTTGCTCTTTCTAGCTCCTCATCAGTCTGATCCATCTCACACTGAAACCCTAAAGTGTTAGGCTTTCTACCTACCTTGCCCCATTGAATCTCTGCAACCCTAATTCTATTTACCCTGACCTAGCCTCTTTGACCTAATTCACTCATATAGCAACCTAAATTCAGTCAAACAAACCCCTGTACTCATACCTAGCCTAAAACCCTAATTCATCTAGCCCTCTTCGGTTTGGTAGAGCTAGCTACCAAGCTAAAAGATTGGTCAGTGGTTACCTCTGTTGGGATTTCTTCCTCAGCCTTAGAGATATGGCGGAGTGATAACATGAAGGACAAGAAGGCAAAGGAATGCAAGGAACAAACACAGATAAATTGGATCAAACAATTTCAACGGGAACACTTGCAGGTAGCAAGTTGCATGTGTCATTTCCTAGTTGGTTAGTGAATGCATGGTACATGTATGTGTATTTGGTTCTCTTATTGTCAGTGTCATGGATTTTGCCAGGTGTGACCGTGGTTTCAGCCTTGCCTTGCCATTTCTAGATAACAATGGTGTGATGGGGTTTTTTTATTTGGTTGAGCTTTGGATTGTCGGATGGTTTTGGAACTAGCTGAGGTGGTCTCAAGAATATTCCCAAGGGCCTAGGAATCCCTTGATCGGTTTTGGTGGGATTGCGGTAAGCCCGAGGGTGGATACAGGAAAATTCCTCAAGGTATTGGTGAAGAAATTTTGAGGCATCCAAGCTTATTTTGGGCATAGTGATCCCTTGTTCGGGTTTGGCGGGATTGTGGTAAAGCCTGATTGTTTAGTTCTTGTTTTGGGCCTAGGAATCCCGTGACCGATTTTGGCAGGATTGTGGTAAATCCTGAGTGTGGAGGTGGTTTAATCTCCGGGAAGCCCTGGTTGTTTTTGTCTTGAGTCCAACATTCATGCTTGGAACATGACATGAGGGTGATTGGCTGAAAGAAATATTTGGTTTAACTCAAGCTATGGTTGGGTGGTAAGGGGAAGTCACTGACTTGGTTGGATTTTGCATATGTGAATAAGAGCTACTTTCCTCTTGTATTTCATTAGTACTTGTACTTTTTATTAGGTGGATTTGATGGTTGTTCTATCATGGTTGATATGTTGATTATTTGTTGGTTGTTCATTGTAAGTATGGTTTCATAATGGGTTCTATCTATGACTCCTAACATGTTTTGATTGGTAAATGAATAGTTATTGAATGCATGACCTAATTGATGTTATTGCAGCTATTGTAAGAGGGAATTAAACCTTCTTGATGATTCCCGGATAAGTATCAGACCCCTATGTTCAGATATGCATTCATGACCTGTAGATTACATGTTCTTAATGTGTTTGACGAAATGAATGTCATGGTTAGCCATGGCTAGGTCAAGTTTTTTATTCAAGTATGTTTGAATGGATTTTTCATCATGTTAGAAATCATTCTGGAAAGTCTCACTGAGTTCTGGGTAGTGGTCTAGGCTGACTAGGAAATTAGGCTCAGAATTCGGGACCGTATGCTTTGAAATGGACATTTTGGGTTGCAAAAAATGGGGTGTAAGCTTGTGCATGCAGTTGGAGGCTTCCAACCACATGGAGCCCTTGTTGTGGGAGTGGTTGAGGGCCCAAGACAATGAAAAGGTGGTCCAACTCAATATTTGGCCACTTGGGGTAGTTACTCAGCCTCTGAGTGACCTGTAGCCCCTGTAGGATGTGGTGAGATGTTAGTTGTTCATCAGTAGTCGACCTCACTTCCTTAATGGAACCTAGGAGGTTGGGTCATGTCATAGTAGCTCTTCGTCTCATGTTTACCCCGACAGTCAGGTGAAAGTGGGTAAATGTGGGAGGGGTGATTACAAATTGTTAAAAGAGCCAAGTTTAAGCACTTGGACTAGATGGGAGGAATATGTTTGCAATACATGCATGTCAGTGTCTATGGTTATTTTTATGCATGCATTATAGTGGCTATGATTAGTGTGTATCTAGTCAATGTTCCAGTTTGTGACATCATGCATGGTAACTAGGATGATGATTGAAATGATGTCGGTATAATGATGTGATTATGTATATACATGTTGTTGAGAATTTGTAGGGATAGTGATTAACTCAAATTCTTTTCTTGATAATTACTTGTGAGCTTGCTTATGTATTCTTATTTCACTTAATTAATCTTTCATCAAGTCAATTATCAAAGCACTAGTCAAATGTAGAGACAAAATAGTTTTCACTTGTAACTAAACATCTTGAAATGTAGTTAGGAAGGTAAATCTCTGATTTACCTTCCTCACTTTCTACCACCTTTAGATCACTGTTTTGACAAGTTCTTTCCTTAGATACTTTACAATCAGAGATGTTCTTACTGTACTCTTTCTGCACCTTCAGTCATTGTGCACCTTCAGTCATCATCGAACCTTCAGTCATCATTGAACCTTCAATCGTCATCATCGTACCTTCAGTAAGTTATACTTCAAGCTGTATTGAACTTGTCCTTATGTCCGCAACCTTTTAGATGTTATATAACCTTAGATAGATCCACACTAGCTGATCCCTTTTCCACGCTGTCAACCTTAGTCTTGTCCGCAAAAACTTAGGTGATCCGCATTCTTTTATCTGCTATACCACCTTAGGCATGTCTGCAATTCTTATTGACTGAAAATCTCAGACATATCTCTTTTATGTTCACTGTCATTTATGCAAAGTTTTCTGGCCTATTTATAGTTATTCGACCCTATAATTAGCCAACCTATTAAGTGAATTGTTGGGACATAATTTGAGCCGACCTTTCCAGCATTTTTCAAGCCGACTTTACAAGGTTTATCTCCAGCATCTTGTCCACTGTTTATAGGTTGTTTATCTTTGTCTCCTTCTTTTCATAATTACATAGTCAACATGAAGACCGACCTAGTTACATTTTACAACACTCCCTCTTAACTAGGGAGGTATTCATATAGTTACATGATCACTTTCAAACTAAAGAATCTCATAAGAAAAATCGGATTGGTAATCACATCTGTATAGCATCATTTCAACCAGCATTGTACTAGTGCAAGGCCTTGACTAATAGCCCCATCTCTTCAACGAGACAATGGGCTTCAACGCTGGCGAGACACATGACTTATAGACACCTTCGTCCTTGTCTCTCCAAGGTACATACTCCACCCGGGTGTTCCCAAAGTATGACCTTCCTGGACTATTCTTCGCTTGGGTAGCTAGCCCTCAAAGAATATCGGTCCCCGACTACTCTTATCTTGAATGCCCGATCACATTCTCAAAGAGTATCGAATGTCTGATTATTACCCAATCCTCCATTCTGTCTTCCCAAGACCAGAATGATGTGTCTATCTCTCCCTCCCAGGGAAGACCTATTCCACAAGGTAATGTACTCATTCTTATACAAAGAATGTACCTAAGCTCATCCTTAGGAATTACCAAGTTTCTTCCAAGTTTAACCAGGGACCTCTAGCAGCAATGGTGAGACACCCAACTGGTCATGAAGAATTCCTGTCCTCGATGTCATGGATTTCGGTATTGACGAATCTGCATCTTTTAGCTTCATAGGGCACAGATCATTCATCACTTCCATCCTGAGCCTTGTCAGCTATCAGAGTGATTCACCAGACTTCCTTATCTGGTCCAATATTGTGCCATGCTTCTTTCCATTGAATCATCTCCCAGGATCATACATCCTTTTTCATGATTAACAGCCCTGCACAAATTCATCTAGATAAACATTTACATATGAACCTTTTAAAACAAAAGTTACCTCAGTGATGATCTTTCACCATGACATCTTCCTGTAAGCATCGACATCCTTCATACAGATTGACACATCTCCTAATGATATGTTTTTCCACGGGTCTTCTTCTTTACCAGACTTCCGTCAGAGTCTACATATTTTTCCAGGAGATCTCCTAGTCACATCGTATTGGCCTCCGGATGATAATTGCCTCTTGACATGGTTGCATTTCATGATCTCTTCCTCTCTGCACATTCTTGATTCCCAGGAATGTACAACTTTCCTAGTTTCTCGTTCACATACAACCACCTCATATTTCATGAGGACATATTATGTTGATTTCATCTGTTTGTGCATTGAGAGATACTCGTCCATAGATCATACTTCTAAGTACAGAAGTCCATTACCTGCAACGACATGACATGACTTCAAAATATGCAATGTTAGCATATAAATATATACATACCTCATACCTTTTTCCCTTGAGTCATCCTTTAGCAATTTCTCAAGAATGAAGAGCTTCATTCCCTTGGCCCGTTTCATCAATATGTCATCACATCCAGAAATATGTTTCCATGATGACCCTTGCTCTTGATGACTGCTTTACATTAGTAATGTTTGTTAGAGAGGTTTTCCCGGAGCTGATTCATCGGGAGCTCTTACCATGTTTAGATTAGGATGCTACATTATCACATAACCAACAGAAGTCAATTTCTTATTCATAAGTTTGTGAGATTTTCTTTGAATCTTCTTTCTCTTTCTCCTATTGAGATTGCCCCTTTAGGACCAACTTTCTTGTAATGTCCATAAGTCTCCCACTTAAAATTTCCTTTTTCTTCTGTGAATGTTTAAGTCTTTTATCCTTCAACATTTTTGCCCTAGATTTATCTTTTTCCATCTAGTATAGAGATCACAAGTTGAATGAGGTAATTTTCTTGTCTATTTTGTTATGTTGTCCATCTTATCATCTTTTCTAGATTGCACAGTTGATATCCCTTCATTCTTTGATACATCAATTTTGTGTAAATCGAGACTAAGTGACATAACCTTATTTATTGCATAGAATAGTTCTTTCAGCTTATCATGTATTCTCTTGATGTCTCCAATTCTTCATAGACAGAGGGATGTGAGGACTTTGAATAATTCCATAAGAATCTTTTGAGCCCTTCTATCCCTTTCCATGTATTCAGATACATCTTGACCTATATAGTCTTTCCATGACTTTACTTTCTTCGAGGACTGTGACTATCCTCCTTATGCAAGGATTCTTGGTAGCCCAACCAGCTCATAGAACTCCCTGCAAAAACAAAGTCATTTAACCAAATTTGATTATAGAATGAAAATACTTACTTGATAAGTGATGAGTCTTTAGCTTGATTGCTTTAGTTGTAATAGCAATGAGAGTGAATGTTTTTTCACCGAATTGTCGTCTTCATCATATCACCGAATTGTATCTATTGTCTGAACTGTGTGTGCACTTAAAACAATAGAGATACCATCGAGACATAGTCAAAGCTTCAGTTACTGTAATTGCACCAAATCTGAGATGATGTTTGAGTTGTATTTAAGTGATCCGAGAATGTATCACCGAGACTACAATTTTTGAACTGTGTTCTTAGGACTGTAATTGATCTTTAGGGAATTCGATCTGTATTAAACCATCCGAATTGTACCTAGGAAACTTCACTGTGTTATAGTGCTGAAACAGTGAGGATATTTCACTGTGGTGTCGAAAATTTTCCTAGGTTCTAAGATCCAATTGGCACTGAGATCTTTAGTAGAGAATGGCACCATACATTCTTTTTGAAGGTATCTGAATTGTAGTCGAATTCAGTGATCATAAAATTTGATGCTTGTTGCTTTGACACCCTTTACCTTTCTTAAATGCCATTCTTGAAAACTGATCCTTGAGTGTCTCTTTGATTAGATGCCCTTCTTTAGCACCATAGCTCTGATACCATGTTAAGAATTTGTAGGGCTAGTGATTAACTCAAATTCTCTTCTTGATAATTACTTGTGAGCTTGCTTATGTATTCTTATTTCACTTAATTAATCTTTCATCAAGTCAATTATCAAAGCACTAGTCAAATGTAGAGACAAAATAGTTTTCACTTGTAACTGAACATCTTGAAATGTAGTTAGGAAGGTAAATCTCTGATTTACCTTCCTCACTTTCTACCACCTTTATATCACTGTTTTGACAAGTTCTTTCCTTAGATACTTTACAATTAGAGATGTTCTTACTGTACTCTTTCTGCACCTTCAGTCATTGTGCACCTTCAGTCATCATCGAACCTTCAGTCATTGTGTACCTTCAATCATCATCGAACCTTCAGTCATCATCATCATACCTTCAGTAAGTTATACTTCAAGCTGTACTGAACTTGTCCTTATGTCCGCAGCCTTTTAGATGTTATATAACCTTAGATAGATCCACACTAGCTGCTCCCTTTTCCACGCTGTCAACCTCAGTCTTGTCCGCAAAAAGTTAGGTGATCTGCATTCTTTTATCTGCTGTACCACCTTAGACAAGTCTGCAATTCTTATTGACCGAAAATCTCAGACATATCTCTGTTCTGTTCACTGTCATTTATGCGAAGTTTTCTGGCCTATTTATAGTTATTCGACCCTATAATTAGCCGACCTATTACGTGAACTGTTGGGACATAATTTGAGCCGACCTTTCCAGCATTTTTCAAGCCGACTTTACAAGGTTTATCTCCAGCGTCTTTTCCACTGTTTACACGCTGTTTATCTTGTCTCCTTCTTTTCATAATTACATAGTCAACATGAAGACCGACCTAGTTACATTTTATAACACATGTATCGTGCTAATCTGGTTGATTTTGCAAACGAGATAGCCTCCCATGAACTTCACTAAGGTATGTTGATTATGTTTATATTTGGTTTATCTGACATTGTACATTTGCAGGAAGAAGAGGATCAACGATGAATAGAAGAATGGTGGACTACAGTTCACGTGATTCTCCCCATAGGTTATATGAACAACATGGTGATGGGTACTCTTTGGACATATCAGGCACTTTGAGAAGTTTTAAAGCAAAGATCAGAAGTTGCAAAGCAGATAATGATAGAATCATTCAATCACAAGAAAGAATTGCCAGGGCATAGGAGAAGCAAGCAGAGGTTAATGTAGTTATCCTTCAGAGTTTGTCAGATTTGCAGAGACAGGGACAACCATAGATCAATTATGGCCAAGAGAATAGGACTAATGGGGCATTTGGTAGCAGCTCTCATAGGGGCACAGGTCGGACATGGATGATATCGTCAGGGATTGCAGGTTCTTACATACACCTGATAGGATAGGTAGTGGACATGGATTCTACTCTAGTTCTGGTTCAAACAAGTATCATGGTCATCATCGCTACCATCCTTACAGGTTGAGTGAGAGGAGATATTTTCTAGATGAGTTCAAGAAATCCAAGGCACCTATATTTGATGGAGAATTGAAGAAGACGACAAATGCAAAGACATGGTAGCTTGGGATGAAGAAGTTCTTTGAGCTGCACGATTACACAGAGAACAAGAAAGCCATACTAGCTATTTTCAGTCTCAAAGGGAAAACAAACATTTGGTGGGAAGATGTGAAGCGTGTCAGAGATATCAAGACATAGGAGTAGAGTTGGCATGAGTTCAAAAGGCTTTTCCGAAAGAAGTACTTTTCAGAGAGGTACTATGACAGTAAGGCCAAGGAGTTCTATGAGCTAAAGATGGGATCAATGATAGATGAGGATTACATGACTAAGTTCCTGGAGTTATTAAGGTATGTGCCTTATGTTAAGGATGAGAAGGCCAACGTTCAGAGATTTATTAGTGGACTACCATTAACATTTAAGGATCAGATTGAGTATGATGAACCTCGATCGTTGGAAGAAGTCATTGGAAAGTTGAAGCACTGTTATGAGCAATCAAAGCGTAAGACTGAGTCTAAGCAAGGTTGGAAAGGGAATGAAAAGAATAAAGGTAAATGGACACCGAAGCGAACAAGACCTCAAGATGCAGGGGATAAAGAGAATGTTCCTCCTTACAAGAAGTTTAATGCAGTTGATAAGGGATATGGGTCACAACTTGGAGAGCAACAAAATAGAGGTGATGGTAGGAGACAGTTGCAGTGTTGGATATGTGGCAAGGATCATCTCAAGAAGGATTTTCCATCATATCAGGGTGGTAGGCCTTAGATCTACAGTCTACACAAGGCGCATACAATTGGAGATATCAGGTAGAGCATTGCTCAGATCTATGCAACATTTGATAACAAGCAAACGAATCACCATACATCTATTATTGAGATGGAAGGTAAGCTTTGTGATTGAGTTGTTTCTATTTCGATTGACCCTGGATCTAATTATAGCTATATTAATTCTGACCTGGTGGATATGTGTGGTTTGAGAAAAGAAGTGCACACAGAGTCTTGGTTGGTGCGGTTGGCTACATGTACTAAGAAGAAAGTTCATCATTGGGTAAGAGCTTGTGTATTTGAGCTGAATGGCATGCCTACATCAGCGCATCTGATTTTGCTTCCATTGGGTTCATACAATATGCTTGTTGGTATGGATTGGTTGTACCTTCACAGGACTAAGGTGGATTGTTGTGAAAAGGCTATTGAGTGCTTGGATGACATTGGGGAACAAAGAATCTTGCAGGGTAAGAAGAAGGCGACATCAATTAGAATGGTTACAACTATGCAGGAAAATGGTAGTCGCAGGAAAGTGTGTGTATTGTTTGAAGTACATGTTTCCAGTGATAAAGGTAAGGATGTTGAGGATGCAGAAGTCTTGAAGAGGTATCTGGTTTTGCAGCAGTTTCAAGATGTGTTTCCAGCAGAGATTTCAGAGTTTTTGCCTAACAGAGAAGTGGACTTTTCTATTGAGTTGATGCCGGGAGCAACACCAACATCTAAGGGACCATACAATATGAGCACTCCAGAGTTAGTGGAACTAAAGTTGCAGTTGAAGGAAATGCTTGACAATGGATACATTAGTCCAAGTGTGTCGCCTTGGGGTGCAACAGTGTTATTTGTGAAGAAGAAGGATGGTACCCTCAGGTTGTGTATTGATTACAGTTAGTTGAAGAAGGTGATGATTAAGAACATGTAACCTTCACCGAGGATTGATGACTTGCTCAATCAGTTGAAGGGAGCAACAATGCTCTCGAAGATTGATTTGAGACTAGGATATCATCAGGTACAGATCAAAGAATATGACATCTACAAGATTGCTTTCTGGACTAGGTATGGGAATTATGAGTTTGTTGTGGTTCATTTTGGTTTGAATAATGTTGTAGCTACTTTCATGTGTTTGATGAATAATGTGTTGCATCCTTATCTAAACAAGTTTGTGATAATATTCATTGATGATATATTGATATATTCTAGGAATGAGGAAGAGCGTGTTGAACACTTCGTAACAATGTTGAAATTGCTGAGAGAGCATTAGTTGTATAACAAGCTTAGTAAGTGTAGTTTATTTCAGGAAGAGGTACATTACTCGCGACATGTTTTTTCCAAGGAAGGTATAGCAGTGTGTTGTCGCACAAAATGTCTAGGTACCATGACAACGACTCAGATCGGGGGGTGTCACCATGATCCCTAATCTCTCTATTTAAGTTGTCTCCTTGCAGACTAAGGGGGGTAGACCCTAACAAAATGAAGAAAGAGAACTGATTGGAAACCAAACAATTAAGGAGACACAGTCAAACAACCAAGTACTTGTTAAGATTTAACGAGATTTTACAGATTAAATTAGATTAAAAGTTTAAGACCAATGCCTTGTGGAGTCAAAATATCCCGTCACGAAATTAAGATCAAATAGTTGATAGATAATTGCTGCTAAAATGGACAACTATCTCGCTATGAAAATACCAATCCACCACCACACTATTCGATTATTCAATTAGATGTTCAATTTATCAAACTGAAAGATAAGCCTTTTTCAATAATGTGATTTAACCTTCAATGCATTTAAACAAAACACTTTCATAATCTTTTAATATCACGCATCAACAATGTTCGATCTAGAAAATAAATACATGCAATTTATCATCACTTGAAATATTCTCAAAGTTGACTAGGCAATTAACATCAATTTCAAGCAATTTAAAACCACAATTAGAGCTAGTTAAACGATCATCAATCCCAGTTAAGCATGAAAAATACTTTGAACCAAGTGCAAACTTTAAACAATTTAATTCTGAAAAGATATTATCACGAAAGGACTGTCGAATTTTAATGCGAAATATTTCAAATAGTTCCGAATTAAAATGATCTCAATAATTCCAATCTAGAAATTTGAATTTAGTCTATAGTCAAACTTTGGATAAAAAAATTAAAGTTTCACCTTTGACTATGCAATAATTTAGATCTAACATCCAAGACCACTTCCAAACAAAAATTTAAAACAAAAAATTCCCAAAATTTTTATTTTTCATTTTTTTGAAGTTAAAAATTTAATTAAAATTTTGAGTTTTTTCAATTTTTTGTTTTTCTCAAAATCTAAAGTTAATGAAACTACAAAAAAAAACCCTAAAAAAAAGAAAAAGTCTAGAAGCTAATGAATATTTATGTTTTTTTTTGTGATTTTTAAAAAATTAAAAGTTAACCTAAATTAGCAAACTATAAATGTTCAAGAATTAAAATGAAATGAAACACTAAAAAAAAAAATGTTTAGAAGTTACGGTCAACCTAAACTAACCTCAACAAATAATAATAATAAAATTTGCAAAATCAGAATGTGTTAGTTTGTTTTGTGTGTGCAGGTTGACGGCAACATGGAGCAGGCGGAAGTTTGACAGCGTGAAGGAGCAGATGCCGCAGGTAAGGAGGACGGGCTGGACGGGGAAATGAAGGGCTCGGGAGTGAAGGCCGACAAGAGGAAGATCGCAGAGGCAAAATTCAGTTGCGAGTGGAGAAAGGAAATTAATGGCATGAATGAAGCACGTAAGGGAAAGCGCGTAGATAGAGGAAATGGGCTATGAGTAGCAAGGAATGAGGGCTTACGTAGAGTATGGTAGCATGAGGGAGAAATGAGGACGACAAGGAGGGCAATGTGGGCAGCGTGAAGGATGGCCTGCGTGAGGGCACAAGCAAACAGGAATGGTAGAGGCAATGTAAATGCTGAGTGACAAAAAGCGCAGGGAAAATATGGAGATGCAGACAGCGTGAGGGAAAGCTCAACAACTAGCAGGCAGAACAGAAGATTTGCAGGCACACCGGTTTTTCGAATTTTTCCTGATAGAATTTGATCTAAAACAAATGCACCTGTAATTATTTGATTCTTTAAAACGAGATACTGCCCAGATCTGCAACCCAAAACGATCCTGAGGCCAGATCTTACCCTCCAGGGCCTAGATCTAGCCCAGATTTGAAAATTTTTCTGAGATTCTCCCAATAGAACCTACAAAAACCAGAAACAAGGAACCCAAACCCAAAAATATGCATAGAAAATAAAACCCTTAAACCTCGACGAGTTAAAAATAACTATATTTGCAAATTTTATAGTGATATTCTACAGATCAAAAGTCCTTATGGCCAGATTTAAAACTGTTTTGCACAATTAAGAAAAAGCGAAATTAAAAGAGGCACAAGCCCAAGAAGACCTCGCAAGAAATATCCCATAAGATAACTTCAGAAATTAAGAAACAATGGGTTTTTTCAAATTTTCTGAAATTTGAGAGTCGACTGATCTAACTGAAATTTTCCTCAAATGCTCAAATCTTGAATAATGATCTTTGCACACTTAGATCTGAATTTTAGATTAATATTTATTTAAAAAATAACCATAAGACCTTTCAGAAACATAAATAATTGATATTTTTGTCAAATCAAAATGAAATTTAAGAAAACCTAAAACCTGCACAAGATACCTGTATGCAGATCAATCCATAAAGGCTATCAACCATCAAATGCCAATGAAAGTAGCAGATTTTAGAGACAATATCACCACATAGATCTGGAAAAGGAACACCAAAGCTTGTAACCCCAAAGTCTTTCTGTTTTATTGATCAACAAAAATTACAAAAGCTTTTGAGCACAAGTGCATGATTCAAAGATCAGATGCAAATGACATACAAAGACCTCTAATTTATAAGATAAAATCTCCAACAGTTAGTTTGGTTGATCCTTGTCAAAGTAATCTCGACCGTCGTAAAATATTTAATTATCTTTTAATCTGGACTGTCGAAATTATAATTTTTTTGAAGAAATTCGAATTTATCATTTAATTCCCTTTTAATTAACTCAAAAATAATATTTTTGAGTTAAGTACCTCAAATTTTTGACTTTGACTTAACCACCAAGGCCCAAGGGTCCAAAATTTCTCGAAATTCACAATATTCCCTTGGCCTGGGACCTTTAAAAATTCATTTTTAGGAACCCACAAATTTTTCCTTTGAATAGTTTTAAATCACCTAAGACTTAAAATTAATTAATTTCTAGCTTAGAATTTTTAATTTAATTTTGCCAGAAAATTTAATTAATTGGCTGAGAGGGGATTTAATTATTTTTCCAACCCTCTTTACATAAGATAAATACATTTTGACACATGAAGGGGGAAAACCCATTCGTGATAGACCCTCAAATAGCTACCCAATTCTGTGACTCAAAACATGATCTAGTAGACCAAGTAGCTTGTAATAAAATAATCTATCCAATTAGCTAGGATTATTCCCAATCTAATTTTATAAAGACTCGATAAAAAACACTAGGAGTCACTTAATATCTTGATGACAAAATCCACCCTAGCTTTGGGGTGAGGCTGGAGGGGAAAACTCTACCGATCACATGTGTCGAAAAACACAAATGAATCAGTGAGACAAAAAACCTTTTACGATAGAAAGCGTCACCAAAATACTAGGCTTACCTAGGCTGTTACATACATGGTGGTCTTACCTAGATCATTTTCATCATAAACATGCAGAATGGGTTTACATATTTATAAAATTGTTGACTATCGATGAAATCTGAATGGCATGAACACCTCGAACATGATGAATCCCATTTGCAAAAATGGGGGTGTACTGTTATGGGGTCGTTGACATGGGGTGGTCAACATCTGGCTCTACTTGGGGACACGTTGCTTCATTGAAGCAATGTGAGAATCCAGAATCTGCATCCAAGCAACACACAAAATTACATAAGTAACGTCCATCCAAATATCATCATATAATATTAAGCACATGATAAATATAAGTTCTTCTATCATTTATTATTCTACTTAACATGAAAAGTAAATCTAATCTAACTACAAAATGAAATGATGAAAGGACAAGGATTAAGGTTAGAAATACAATACAAAGGATGCCCAATGGCATCACATGTCATCTTTGAAGAACAACTTGAGCATTTGGCCATTCGCGGGTAAGTGAAGTGGTTCTCCTTCCAACGTGCTCAAGTGGAATGAGTTTAGTCCAACAACGCCTCAGATAGTGTAAGGTCCCAGCCACAAACTGTCAAATTTCTTATGTTTTCCGAGCTTTTCATTCTTTCGATCCCAAAGTAATACTATGTCTCCAACCTGCAAAGATCTAGATCGAGATGATTTATCAAAGATTTTCTTAATGTTAGATTGATTCTTACATATATTATCTAAAGCCTTCCTATGAGTTTCATCTAACTCCACAATCTGATCAATTCTATTTTGAACAACATTTTTATTAGTGGAAAAATGTTGAAGGAGTTGGTAAGCTGGTAATTTAAGGTGCACAGGCAAAGTTACACCCAAGCCATAAACTAATTCAAAAGGACTTTTACCAGTAGCCTTCTTTTTAGTAATTCTATCTGCCCACAAATCATACTTGATTTTGCTGTCCCAAGATCGCTTATTATCTCCTACTATCTTCTTGATAATGGTTATAAGATTTTTATTACTTGACTCAGCTAGGCCATTACCCTGAGGATAGTAGTTAGATGAATGAGATAGTGCAATGCCATACTTAAAACAAAAAGATGAAAATTCAAATGAACTAAAAGCCTTGGCATTGTCGACAGTGATCTTGGCAGGGACCAAATCTAGTAATGATTTGATTTTCAATAAAGTCCATAATGACCTTTTCATTGGCATTCTTAGCAGGAATGGCTTCAACCCATTTTGTAAAATAATCAGTCATAGTTAAGATCCATGAGTAGCCATTGCTAGAATTTTCATGGAATTTCCCGATCAAATCCAGACCCCAATGTTGAAAAGGTGCTTCAACAACCACATGTTGTAGGGGCAGGGCATCTAGTTTCTGCTTCCCAGTGAACAATTGACAAGCTTGGCAACTTCTGACAAATTTATGCACATCTGAAAAAATCGAAGGCCAATAATAACCAGCTCTTAGAATTTTGTGGGCGGTAGTTCTAGCAGCATAATGACCACCAAAAAATCCTGAATGAAACTCAGAAATCAACTTCTTGGACTCAACTTCATCAACGCATCTAAGTATTATGCCCTCAAGATTTCTCCATCCAAGGCCATCCTTCATGAAGCAATACTTAGTGGCTTTTAATCTAAGAGCCCTTCTTCTATGAGAAACTAAATGGTTAGGGCATGTAAGATTTAACAAATAATAAATAATGTCCTTATACCATTCATATTATCCTAACCTTTGCAGCTCAGGGGAAGATGCATCATTAAGACAAATCAAACCAAGTGCTTTCTCTTTACCTTCGGTCACCATTTTAGCCAAGCCTTGACCTTTGACTAACTTGGTGGGCCTAATCTCTAAATCATACTCTTGAATTTTATTAATCCATGTGGCGCGAGTCCCTAAGCAATCAATTTGAGCTAGGATATCCTTAATCGCAGAATGTGGGACAAAAGCAATGATTTTAGAGTAACCCACATAAGTACTAAAATGCTTAAGAGACTTAACCAAGGCATAAGCTTGCTTTTCCATAGTAGTATAATTTAATTCAGAATTTTGAAACACTCTACTCAAGAAAGCAATAGGCTATTCGTGACCTTCCTTATTCTTTTGTAATAAGACACCAGCAATGGTATCTTCAGAAGCAAAAGAGAAAATCATGAAATCCTTTGAATAATCAGGACTTGCCAAGACAAGAGCCTTGGCAATAGCACCCTTAATTCCTTGAAAAGCCTTTTTGCCATCTTCTTTCCATAAAAATTTACATCCTTTTTTAGAAGACTTTGAATAGGCTTAGCTATTTCTGCGTAATTTGGAATAAATCTTCTAAGAAAATTAGTTTTTCCTAGAAAAGACTAAAGGGATTTGAG
The DNA here is from genome assembly GCA_034641835.2 of Pinus albicaulis. NCBI lineage: Eukaryota > Viridiplantae > Streptophyta > Pinopsida > Pinales > Pinaceae > Pinus > Pinus albicaulis. The sequence goes on from CM076578.1 coordinate 1,324,659,757, forward strand.
ATTACGAGGGAGAGGAATCTTTTGGATTGCCTCAACTCTTTCAAGATCAATCTTGATCCCATCTTTACAAATGATGTGACCATGTAATTTCCCTTCAGTTACTCCAAAAACAGATTTAGCTAGATTCAAAGAAATCCCAAATTCTCTACACCTACCAAAGACTTGCTTAAGATGACGTATGTGACTAATACCATCTTTAGAAAAAACTGTAAGTTCATCTTGATAAATTTCAATAAATTTTCCAATTAAACCTTTAAAAGCATAATCCATATCCCTTTGAAAATTAGCCCCAACATTAGTTAACCCAAAAGGCATTCTAATGTATTCGAAAGTACCCCATGGTGTGGTGAATGTAATTTTGTGACGATCTTCCTTCTTAACCCAAAATTGATTGTATCCAGAAAAACCATCTAGCAATGACATCATTCCTGAACCCGTTATTCTTTGCAACATAGTCTCCATGTTGGGCAAAGGGTAATTATGATTTTTACATGCTAGATTAAGGTTTCTAAAATCGACACGAAGTCTAATGGTACCATTCTTCTTCCTAACAATCACCACGTTGGAACACCCTGTGAATGTCTAGTTTGAGCAATGGTTCCAACTGCAAGCATTTTTGAAAGCTCTCTCTGAACCAAAGGGGCTAACTTAGGATATATTTTCCTAAGCTTTTAACGAAAAGGTTTAGCATTCTCATCTTTTAAAGGGATAGTGTGATGCATGACATCTTCCCTATATCCTTTTAAATCATCATACGAAAATGCTAAAACATCCCTATATTCATGAATTAATTTGGTCAACTTTTTCCTTTCTTTTTCATTAGTACCTTTACCATTTTTGACAATCTTAGGGTCCTCGGAGGTATTATTTACTTCAATTAATTCACCCGGATCCATTTTATTTTCCTCTTTCATCTTTGTGGCATCATGCCGATCAAAGTGTTGCTCTAAAGAAACAATATTCCTGGGAGTAGGATTTATAATATCATCATGATCATCAGATCCATCCTCCCTAGAACTTATCTGAAAATTTTCAAACTGATCCAAATTATTAAGAAAATGAATGACCTACTTTTCATCATTAAAAACTTGCCAATGCTCTGAACTATCCGGGACTGAAGGTCTGAAAATAATTTTCATTTTTATCTTATCTTTAATTAATTCATCAGATAATTGTAAGGTAGAAGCAGCCACAACAAGTTCATCCGCCAAGCTATTCTTTTCTCTTGGGATAACTTCAAGGTTATTGGCATCAAAGTGTTCCATAACATCGCATACAACATTTCGATAATTCCTTAACCTTTGATTTTTACATGTAAATTTATTCTTAACTTGCATGATAAACAAATCAGAGTCTCCCTTGATACTAAGCAACTTAATTCTTAAAGCTTTTGCCAACTCAAGACCCAAGAACAAGGTTTCATACTCAGCCACATTATTAGTTGCATCAAACTCAAGTCTATAGGCAAACTTAAAAATATGACCAAGGGGATACTTTAACACAATTCCAACACCTTTACCATACCTAGATGATGCACCATCAAAATGCATGTACCAAACTTTATCCCTTAGGTCCTCAAACTTCTCATCAACCTTGTCATCTAAAGGAACTATGAAATTAGACATAATAGCATAATTCCCCATGTCAGGTTGTTCCTTAATTATTTCATTATGAGGTCTCTTAGGATCTTCCACATGGAATCTTCTTTCAGGCTCTCTGTTAAGTTTCACAAACCTTTCACCTCTGGGGGAAGGAATCATAGCATAAGACCAATTCATCTAAATACTCCCTCCTAGATCAGAGGCCCACTTTCTAGACAACAACATACCCCAAGCATCCAGAACATCAACTACAACTATGTCCATAACAATCATTATGTTAGGGTAAACAAATAAATGAACTTGCAAATCCTTGATTAACCCATGAACTTCAATTTTCTAAGAATCCATGGCACATATGTTGTAGTATGGTCTAGAAACTCTTAAATTAAGCTGTTCCATGACCCTCTTAGTCATGACACAAGCTGAAGCACTAGAATCTAGCATACAATTATTCAATTTATAACCACTAACCCTCAAAGCAACAAAAAATGGTTGATGCTCCTTGTTATCTGACTTCATTTTTTGCAGATATATAGGGGCGTCTTGATAAGCAACTCCAGGAGTCTTATCTTGAGTAACATTAACATGCGAAACTCCTATAACATCTAAAACCTTAGCCCTCTGAGCGGGAAGTTTCAACATTTCAGTGAAAGGCACCAAGATCTTAGCATTATTGAACAATGGTCCCAAATCAATATTCAAACCAGGACTAGGATTAAAAATACGAGGGGGGGTTTGATTATTACCTTGATCTTTATCCCTTCTCTGATAAGTTAATCATTTGTCCTTATCAATTTCCAAAACTTGATCTAGAGATGGTTTTTCACCAAATAATTCAATCGTCAAATCCTTCTCATGATCAAGATTATTGATACTATGCGAAGATGTAAAAGGCCTCACATCTTGACTATTTTCCTTGACCTCCATCCAATATTCCATAGACAAAGAATATTATCCCTTTAATTCCCTTATCATAGAAAAAGAATCTTATCATTTAATTCCCTTTTAATTAACTCAAAAATAATATTTTTGAGTTAATTACCTCAAATTTTTGACTTTGACTTAACCATCAAGGTCCAAGGGTCCAAAATTTCTCGAAATTCACAATATTCCCTTGGCCTGGTGTTGTCCAGGTAAATCCCCTCTGCGGACAGAGGCGATCCCTCTAGCCCTAGGGTGGGTCTAGCAACTATGGGAACATACTAACATCTACCTTCCTAGATTGTAAATGAAATTCAGAGCAAGGAATATGACCCACCTTGTTCTGATGCTATGTTGTCGTCGTCGAAGCTTCTTGATGCGTCGCTCTCCTCAAGCTCGATACACGCTGCTACCAATGTTCGATTATCTGTATAGAAAATCAAGACACCACGACAAGCGTAAAATCACGACAAACATAAAACAATTACAACCTATCTAATTGATCAAGGAATGCTAGAAAGCTCATTATAAATGTAAACAAGAGTGGAATATAAACATTTGATGCATTTTATTATGAGAAAGACAAGGGGAGTTTACAACCAAGCCTTGATGTTGAGGCTCTCCTTTGGTAGGTTTGTATCCAAGCACGTTTGCTGCACCCTCATACACAAAGGTCTAAGATATCACTATGTTCTTAACACACAAAAACAATCACACTCTGCACTATTCTCTCGAAGCTATGATTGCTTCTTCTCTCTATGCTAACTAAGGCAGTAGAGGTGAAAGAGGTCTCCTTATATAACGATGCAAGAGAAGGTTATGGGCCCTCAAATAATGGGAAAAGAGCTTATCCTTTGGAGTAGTTCCTATTTCTTGGGAACAAGAAGCCCAAAGGGGAATTCCTCGGCCAGATCCTCAAAACAAACTTCCAGATCGTCGCCTCACGAAGCTTCTTGTCGCGGAAGCTTCCTTTCTATTTAAAAAAAATTCCAAAAGAGGATCGGCGCGGGTCCAACATTAAGATAGAGCGTCGATCGACGCAGGTCACAGTGCAAATCTCTACTATCGGCGCGGGTCAGAGACTGAGACAAAGCGTCGACCTTGAAAACTAGGTTTTTATAGGGATCTTCTAGAAAAGTTGTATAGAGAGATGAATTGGCAGACAAAGTGTGGTTCAGGGGTATGTATTCCATGCTTGGAAAGTACACAAGGGTCACTGTATGGGTCCTCCAAGATCAAGGAACAGGGAGTGCAAGGACGGTGATAAATTGTTGTATAACAGATGCTCCCTAAAGTATGAAGTCCGAACACAAGTGAGGGGTGAAACGCTTTACTAGTAAGTGCAAGGAACCAGACGCTGCCATCGGGAGACCTGCAAATCAAGCATATATACATATACATAACTAAAATTTCTGATGAAAATACATGAATCAAGGTATGGACGCAACCGTCCATAAAAGAGACCATGGTATGGTCGCAAACATCCATCTAAGAAGGTTCTCATATAGACTCATGGTATGGTCGTAGTCATCCAATCAAAAGAGTCATGCATATAGTCATGATAAACCAAAATATCTCGCAGCCTGGATTTTATCAGACAAAACCTAGGGTCTTGCGCTCCATCTCGACTTGAACAAGTACAAATTCAAGCATGTGAATATGTGAGCTGAAGTCAAACATGCAAGAAGGTCACTTGATTACCAGCCAATGATGAAAGCTGTTAACAGGCGCGAGAGAAACCACCAGTAATGAAAATGGCTCTCAAGGTACAACAAGTACAATCCACAAAATGTGAACTGTGATCTGGCGTCGAACATCTGCAGAGTCACTCGATCAAAGGCCAATGATGAGGACCTGTCATCAAATGCGAAGAACTTGCCATTGAGGCATGCAAGATCCAAAGTACCGGAGGGGAGTCTCTAGATCAACTTCCTGGATAATGAGTTGAAGTCGACAGGAAGCGATCCGTCGAAGGAGGGTCATAATGAATCCCACATCATCAACACGAAACATAGGATGTAATATGAGTGTTAATCAAGATTGAAATAGAGGATCAGGAATGTACAAAATGCAAAAGGATTTTCTCTTGAACATATCGACGACACGACTCTGAAATTTGGCAGCGTTTGACTCAAATAGGATCAGAGGTCATGTTGACAAGATTGGTAATCGAATGAGAGGAAAAGATATTTCCCAAATCCATGGAGGCAAAGTGACAGAGTGAATATATCCCAACCCGACACGAAACATATAAGTTTCATGTTCAAGTGTGACATACTACCGACACAACTGACAAATAACTTCCATTTCCCCCCACCATTTCTAGCGATGTTGTATAAGTTTTTCCTTCGGACAAATCCATCCTAGTACATTTTACGAGCCCTAGGAAGGAGGAACCCGGGTACGTCATGGTGACAATTTCCGATGTCATTTAGTTTTAACGAGTTTGACAAAGGAAGAACTCGGAATCTTTTCATGTTTAGCGAGTTTAAAAAGAAGCGGAAAATGATACTCTAGCAGGTCCCTTTTCGTAAATAGTCCCTCATACCCGAAAAGGTAGAAAACAAAATATGAGAGAACCTCTTAGTCGCGATTGGCTAAGGTATTCCTTTTTCATAAATAGTCTGTCCCAACCTGAAAAAGGGGTAAACATATACTGGGCAGATGACGTTTCGCAGCCTTTAACAAATTCAAAAAGACAAGAGTCTCGACAATCTTTTCAATTTTTGAGAGTCAGAAAAGAGCCAAAAGTTGACTCCTCTTGGAGGAACAAGTGGCATTAAGGGTAGCAACTGGTTCCGGTGATGGTGGAACTACTCAGAAAAAGTAAAGGTGAAGAGGCTGGCTAACAAGACCACTCATTTCAATTGTTCCTCAGGAATGGATAAAACAATCAAGTGAAGGCGTATGATCGGCCAAGCAGATGGTGACAATGGAATGAGAAAACCAAGGTACATCTCACAAAACAGGCTGATAAAATGGAAATCACGAGAGGTAAAACAAGAATGGTTTCATTTTTACACAAGCTTGAACTCAGGAAACTCTGGTTGAAGTTGGTTTCATTTTTGCACAAGCTTGAAACAAAAACAACCTATGCTTAAAATAAGTTTGCATGCCCCCACCATGATGACTCAATTCGAGGTACATGCCCCCCAAGCTTCAGTCCATTCACTTGAGTAGACTACTGGTTACTAACACGTGGATGGAATGAAGGTGCAATTACGAGATCAGATGAAAGACTCGACTTGGATTTCACAAGACCTAATCAAAGACTCGAATTGAAAAGGGAACCCGTTTCATTTTTTAACGAGGTTGACACAGTAAAATAACTATCCTCATGACATAATTCATTTTTTAATGAGGTTGACATAGAAAATGAACTATCCTCAGAAGAGCTTGTTTCATTTTTTAAGGAGCTTGACACAAGAAAACGAACTATGCTCCGAACACCTTGTTTTATTTTTTAAGGAGCTTGACATAAGAAAATGAACTATGCTCCGACGACCTTGTTCAAGATATAGAAGTCATGGCTTCTGAGAGGTGCTCATCCGATGGGAGAGCAACATTCAGGAAATCAAGATCCAATGCCCCCAGAACATGGTACACTACGGCACTATCACTGAATGCGGGCATGGGATAGGTAGGCACATATTTGAAATGTGGTGGGGAGGACACCACCGACAGGTAAGGACCAGGAAGGGACGACGGTAGACCAGATCTCACATCAGGACCAAAGAATGAAAGTTGATCAATGGTCATGATCCGACCTTCCTGTGGAAAACAAATCACACGAAAGAGGGAAGAGACAAGAGCACCCATGGCATAAGCATAGTCGCGCCCCAAAAGTAAATTAAAATCCAAGTGGCCTTGGACCACCATCACGTCTATATAGACGGTTTTCCCTCCCAAAGTAATAGGCAACTTTGGAAGGATCCCTAATGGTTGACTTGTTCCTCTGTTAAAAGAGTAACAGGCATGAGTTGTGGAGAACCCAAAGCTTTCAAAGTAGTTGAGGACAAAATACTAATCGAGGCGCCTTCATCTATAATTGTGCCTAGTATGACCATATTGTAGGCTTTTAAAGTGATCTCAAAGGCCACGTAAGAAGGAAGACGATATCCTGTAAATCGACTCCAATCAAAGGAAGCGACCAAACTACATGGAGGGGGTGCCATAGGAATAAGAGGATTATCCCCCTGCGTTACGGGAGCAGAAAGACCATCCTCCTGAACTTCGGGAACAAGAGAAGGAGGATCACTTTCTGGAACTGTGGCGACAGGAGTCGAAGGATCACCCTCCTGGATCATGAAAACAGGAGGATTGCCCTCCGATCCTGGAGAATCAGAGGAAACAAAAAGAACCTGACTGGGATGAGGCCCACTCTCGACAAAAAAGACCTAATGGACTGTAGGTGGAATCAGGTCGACCTTTTTCTCAACTAATGATTGGCTAGGAATGGACTCGGGAGATTGACTTTCATAGAGAGTGGAATTGATTGGAGACGAATCTCGATCAATAAATTGATCAGCTAGCCGAGGACTCGAAGAAATACTTCGGTAGCCAATGGGAAGACGGGACTTAGAAGCCAAAAGTGTATCCAATACTTTAGAGGCTTCATCCATATAAGGACATAGGTGAATGGGATGGTTCCCTTCACACAACCTACAGGGAAATTTGATCTTACCCTGTTTCTTACAAGTCTCATTATCTCTAGCTGAAGACTCATCATCAGCATGATGCCCAGAAGCTGATGATGAAGGGAGAATCGGGCTAATAGACCACACTTCTAGTACCTTGGGAATACCAGGGCAATCACGAAGAAGGTGGTCACCCTCACATAGCTTGCAAGGGAATTTGACTCTGCGAGACGGAGTGGGAGGTTTCTCGATATTATCTGCATGGGTAGCAGTAGTTGTCGATTCCCCCCCTAGGTAATTTTCCTTCTTCTTCTTCTTCTTAGCCACCCGGTTACTAGAATCCTGACTTTCACTAGGCGAAGAGGAAGAATGAGGTGAAGAAATAGGCGAAGAAGGTGAGGGGTCAACTTTAGAATCAACATGATGTTTTTTAGGCGAAGGAGATGGTTGAACAGAGGTTGGGACACTCGGGACCACTGAGGTCGAAAATAACCATACGGGAAAACCAACAGTTAACCCAGGAAGGGACAATGTTTCCATATAAGGAGCACCAACATTCCCAAAAGAAGGAAAAGGACCAGGATTCCCTTTGGAGGGGATTCCTTTGTTGGTAAACTCCGGAAATGTTGCCATTGGAAACAACCCTCAAAAAATCACTAAGGAATATAACTTTAACCAGGAATATTTCATGGGAAGTTTAATTTTAAGACTGAAACAAAACTTTGCCTTTTCATATTTTAAGAGTCAATATAAGGACAAAAGGTGACTTTAGTCGCTTTCAGTTTGAACGAGCGTGAAAGGACAAGTGCTCGATGATCTTTTAAATTTTAGAGAGTCATGAAAAGACCAAAATGACTACTTAGGTAATCTAAGCAAGAGGGTGTACCAAGTTTCCGTGAATTGCAATATACACCTTGGTGATCAAATGAAAGAGAAATAAAAAAGGACTTAATGTAAGTGTAGGAAGTCTCTGCTAATGCTGTGTTCAGTGTATCACAGTTACAGGGCGACAAACTCGGCTTCCTACGAAAAAAGGATTGCAACCTATGAGGGTCTCCCTTTATATACTCGACGGTACGGGGAGCACAAGTCCATGCTAGCGCTGTCTACTGCCAGATGGCGAACGATAGCTACTAGGTTTAATAACGCTGGAACACGTCACTAGCCTAGACCTCTAAGTATGTGCGTTAAGTTTCAATGCTTCCTTAGGTTAATTGAATAAATTTTAACGGTTGATCTTGAATTATGTCTCAATTCCAAGGCCCTACCGCTGTCATCAGAGAACTCCTATATGCAACTATATGAGAAAATAAACCTTCCAATTCGATGAATGCTATCTAAGAGAAGGATAGGAAATTTTAACAAAGTAGAAATCAATGAAAACATAAGAAGAATTTCGCTAATGCATCTAATACAACCAAAATAGAAAATGAAAACTCTTTCCTAGTTCACTAAGAGCTAGTTATGCAAAATAACTTTTCATTTTCAATTCAAGCGAAAGAATGCAATGTTTTGTTTTTTAGATGAGTGAAGCACACAATGCACTGTTACACTAAAAAGCAAAGCGAACACTATTTTTGAGCACTACGAATGTAAATATCTAAAACAAATAAATCAAATGCAATACAAACATAAAACACACTCAAAACAAGAATGCACTCTTCCAAGCAAACGAAAGGCTTTCAAAACAATCCAAAGAGCAATGTGATCTATGCTCGAAGTGATGAAATGGAGAGTTAAACGAAAACACAAGTGATCATCCAACAAACCAAAGACACAAAGAATCGAGAAAGACTAACACAATCAGTCAGCGAATTGAAATGAAAAAAGTCAAAGTGACTCGAACTTAACTCATAAGGCTCAATGAGGAGAGGGCCGAACAAACATCACAAGGCACCTAGAAACCCTAGGGCTACAAAATCCACTGATAAGATGATGGACAAACAACTGAGAAGATCGAGACTACAGAGTCAAAACAATCTCAAAAGACCAATTGCAAGGTAAAAAACCAATCCAAAGCCAAGAACTATTGACCAAAAACTCAAAAAAAAGGTCAAATCAAATCCTACAGGATTCGGCGCGACTGTCAGGCTATAATCTGTGCCTAACAAGGGTTGGCGCACCTGTGACAAAAGCAACCTGTGCCAATTGGCGTGACTGTTCAAGGAAAAGCCGCACCAAGCTAGAAGACCATGGGAAAAAGATAAAATCACTGAGCAGAGGTCAGACTTGACACTCTGGAACTGAACATGATGGTTTAAAACAGTCGGGCAAGGCAAGCAAAGCAGAAAAACAATCAAACGAACAAAGTCGACTCGACAAGTCAAACGCTCAACAAACAACGAGACGACAAACACACATTGATCCCCAGAGGAGTCGCCAATTTGTTGTCCAGGTAAATCCCCTCTGCGGATAGAGGCGATCCCTCTAGCCCTAGGGTGGGTCTAGCAACTATGGGAACATACTAACATCTACCTTCCTAGATTGTAAATGAAATTCATGGCAAGGAAGATGACCTACCTTGTTCTGATGCTATGTTGTCGTCTTCCGTCGAAGCTTCTTGATGCGTCGCTCTCCTCAAGCTCGATACACGTTGCTACCAACGTTCGATTATCTGTACAGAAAATCAAGACACCACGACAAGCGTAAAATCACGACAAACATAAAACAATTACAACCTATCTAACTGATCAAGGAATGCTAGAAATATCATTATAAATGTAAACAAGAGTGGAAGTTAAACATCAGATGCATTTTATTATGAGAAAGACAAGGGGAGTTTACAACCAAGCCTTGATGTTGAGGCTCTCCTTCGGCAGGTCTGTATCTAAGCACATTTGCAGCACCCTCATACACAAAGGTCTAAGATCTCACTATGTTCCTAACACACAAAAACAATCACACTCTGCACTATTCTCCCGAAGCTATGATTGCTTCTTCTCTCTATGCTAACTAAGGCAGCAGAGGTGAAAGAGGTCTCCTTATATAGCAATGGAGGAGGAGGTTATCGGCCCTCAAATAATGGGAAAAGAGCTTATCCTTTGAAGTAGTTCCTATTTCTTGGGAACAAGAAGCCCAAAGGGGAATTCCACAGCGATATCCTCAAAACAAACTTCCAGCTCGTCGCCTCACGAAGCTTCTAGTCGCAGAAGCTTCTTTTCTATTTACAAAAATTTCCAAAAGAGGATCAGCACGAGTCACAGTGAAAATCTCTGCTATCAGCGCGGTCAAACACTGAGACAAAGTGCCGACCTTGAAAACCAGGTTTTTATAGGGATCTTCCAGAAAATTTGTAAAGGGAGATGAATTGGTAGAAAAAGTGTGGTTCAAGGGTATGTATTCGATGCTTGGAAAGTACACAAGGGTCACTGTATGGGTCCTCCAAGATCAAGGAATAGGGAGTACAAGGACGGTGACAAAAATTTGCTGCGTAAAACCTGGGACCTTTAAAAATTAATTTTTTAGGGACCCACAAATTTTTCCTTTGAAGAATTTTAAATCACCTAGGACTTAAAATTAATTAAATTTCTGGCTTAGGATTTTAATTTAATTTGGCCAGAATATTTAATTAATTGACTAAGAGAGGATTTAATTATTTTTCCAACCCTCTTTACATAAGATAAATACATTTTGACACATGAATAGGGAAAACCCATTCGTGATAGACCCTCAAATAGCTACCCAATTATGTGACTCAAAACATGATCTAGTAGACCAAGTAGCTTGTAATAAAATAATCTAGCCAATTAGCTTAAATTATTCCCAATCTACTGTTACAAAGACTCGATAAAAAACACTAGGACTCACTTAATATCTTGATGAAAAAATCCACCCTAGCTTTGGGGTGAGGCTGGAGGGGAAAACTATGCCAATCACTTGTGTCGAGAAACACAAATGAATCAGTGAGACAAAAACCCTCCTAGGATAGAAATCGTCACCAAAATACTAGGCTTACCTAGGTTGTTACGTACATGGTGGTCTTACTTAGATCATTTACATCATAAACATGCATAATGGGTTTACATAATTTATAAAACTGTCGACTGTCGATGAAATCTAAATGGCGTGAACACCTCGAACATGATGAATCCTATTTGCAAAAATGGGGGTGTACTACTATGGGGTCGTTGACATGGAGTGGTCAACACAGTGGATCCAGAAAATATCAGAGCTATCATGGAATGTGTAATTCATAGGAACATGGATGAGGTCAGATCATTCATGGGGTTAACATGTTTCTAGAGGAGGTTCATCATGAACTTCTTACGGATTGCCTATCCTATTACATCATTACAGAGAAAGGGAAATAAATTTAAATGGACAGAGGAATGTGCAACGAGTTTTGAGCAGTTGAAACAATTGCTTACAAATGCTCTAGTTCTAAAGATTGCAGACCCAGATAAAGAGTTTGTGATGTGTACAGATGTTTGCAAGAGAGGACTTGGTGGAGCCTTGATTCAGGAGGGACATGTGGCACTACAAGGAAAAGACTGGAGTGTAAAAACTCTGGTAAACTTGAATAAGTATATATTATTATTGATAAAAGATGAGAGCATTACAAGTGGGGATCACCAAGGCTTTAAATACAGCCTTATGGTGTTCCTTGGCGAAGAGGCATGATCGTTGATCATGCCCTTCCACATTAACAAACCTAAGACAACTATATTTAACTAATAATTAATAAAATATACATAACATTGCCCTTCTCTTAAAGATGCTTTGTCCTCAAAGCATACGTAATGATGGACATTGTTGACGATCGCCTAGGTTTCTCGAAAGGCGGGCTCTTGCTTCCCACATTTTTAAAAGATTGTGGAGCATCTTCTCGAGTTCAATATTTTGATGATGTGGATAGCGACAAGATTTGATATTGACAGTGTCGGGTCATTTCTTGACTTCTATTGGATGTTTGTGTTCCCTATTAGGTGGTATTTTCATTGGCAGGTCTTGGAAGACTTTTTCGTGTGTCTGAACTATTCCTTGTACTTCTGGTGACCCTTCGCTGATCTTTTTTGTAGATAACATTTCTAACTGATGAAATTGTACTATAGAGGGTGGCGCTCCTTTTGAGATGACAATAAGATGTGATTTCCGGGGGCTTGGAATCCATACAACTTGTGCTTCTGCCCTTCCCATTTAAAGCTTATAAACTGCTTCTGATGGTTGGCAGAATAGGTACCTAAGGTTTGTAGCCATTGAATTCCTAAGACCACATCTACTCCTTGTAATGGCATGGTGTAGAATGGAGATTCTAAATTAAAATTTTGAATCTTCAATTTGACTTTATGGCATTTCCCTACCTTCTCGATTTTCTTACCATCGGCCACCATTACCTTCATTTTGGGCATGGGAAATGTAAAGATGTTGAGTCTTTTGGCCATGGTCGAATCTAAAAAATTGTGGGTATTGCCGGTGTCAAGGGGAACCATTACGTTGTTCTTCTTAATATGTCCTTTTAGTTTTATTGTGTGAGGTTGTGATATACCTGTCATAGCTGATAAGGACATTTGCATAATGCTTCCGTCATCTAGTTCTGGGGTGGCTACATCTGATTCATCATTGTTAGAATCATTAGTTGCTTCACAGTTATAGAGATTCTTTGTCTCATTTCTTTTAGTGCACCTATGCTTAGGGTCCCATTTTTCACCGTAACGTTTGCACTTGCCTTCTCTCATCCTTTGTATTTCCACGTTAGATTTTTCTTCTTCACGAAGATGGGGTGGGACATATTTTGTGTTATCTATATTTTCAGATTGAGGAAATCTTTATCTCAAATACACTCTTTCTGATTTTGACCATGATAACCTTTCAAATTTCTTTTCAGCAACTTTTGCTTTTTGCCTTGCTAGTTCTACTAATGTAATGTCGTGAAGTTCGAGCTCTTCTTGTATATGGATTTTAAGTCCTGAGATGAAACACTGGATTAAACGAGATTCTGAAAATCCAAGTACTTGTGTCGCTAAGGTCTCCCATTCTCGAGTGTACTCATCCACATCTCCTTTTTGGCGTAATTTGATGAATGTTGAAAAAAACTTTTGTTCTTTTATACCTTGAAATCTTTTAAAAAATGCGTCCTTAAATTTCGTCCAACTGATAGCAAGTGTCTTCTTTTTCCACCACATATACCAATTATATGCTCTCCTTTCATTTTCATGGAAGCGTGCTTAATTTTTTCGTCATCACTATCAATGTCATAAATCTCAAAATATTCTTCAGCTTTATTAAGCCATGCAACGCTATTTTTTTCATTACCGTCAAACTTAGGTAGCTTGATTTTTGCTCTTTGATGATATGCTAACGGTGGGACGAGAAATGGGTATTGATTAGCAAATGCATTCCAGAGCTGCTTATTTTGAGAATCTTTATTTCTATCTTCGTGATGATGTGGGGAATCAGTTTTTTCATGATGCTCTTCTGAGTTCCCTGAATCTGCGGAATTGTTCTATTGATTTTGTTCCATATTGGGGGATATGGGTTGTTGTGTCTGACTTATCTTATCTATCTTATCATTTATCTTATCGCAGAGTTCTGTCACCATATTTATTGCTTCGCTATGATTTTCTGTGGCCTTGTGATGATTTAGCCACATTTGTCTTTCTATTTGATTTGTCGTATCTTGAAGCTTTTTGATATCGTTGGAGTTTCCTGCAACTGTACCCTCGAGATCAACTAATATTTTGCCAAAGTCATCGGAATTATTATTGATTTATTTCTCAAGATCCAGCAATTTTTTTTGGAAATCAGCCATCGACATTGATGAAGACATTGAACGTGTATGTGGTGGTGAATATTTTCTGCCAGTTTTCCCTTTTTATTATTATTTTATTTTTAACTAATTTTTATATAAAATTAATTCTAAATTAAGTTTATATAAAAATTAAATCTTTATATATATATATATATATATATAATTCGAGTTTAATTTTGAATGTCTACGTTCTATGGTCACGATGGTTCACAAAAAATAAATAAAAAAACGCATTTGTTTTTTGTTGTTTGCTACTGTGGAGACAACAGATTGTTTGTGGGCTGCAGTGGGGACGACAATTAGCTGACAAGGGACTAGCAGATGGAGAAACGTGTACAGAGAGGACGTGGTGCGAGGGGACTAGGTGTTGGACAGTCGTGGGTGGAGTATGGTGAGGAGCAGCGATGGAATGAATGGACGACGAGAATGAATGAATGAGCCAATGGAGCATCGGAGTGGAATCGGGACACTTGACAGTGGAAGGGGATTAGTGAATGGAGACGGAAGGTTTGGTGGACGAGACAGATAGGGGAGAGGCCGAATAGCAGAGTGGATGTGGAAGGAAGACGGCGGGAGATGAGTGGTGGGGGAGGCGGCAGCAGGACGACGGGAAGGTGGGCGTGAGGCGGACAGGGCGGTAGGAGAAGGTGGGTACGAACGCGGGGAGGAGGGTGTAGGGTGGCGGGGGGCCGAGGGAGGATGGGTAGTGAGGGTTGGGCAGGGGACACAGCTGTGAAGGAGTGTGAGGTAGGTGCGAGGTGGGAGAGGGATGTAAAGTCGAGGGGAGGGATAAGGGAGCGTAGGGTGGAGAAAAGATGCGACGGGGTTATTTTTAATTTTTTAATTTTTTTTTATTAATTGCGTTTGAACTTGGAAATAGCCACTAAGGATTGAACACCACCGAATGTAAGTTGGGTGAATATGTGCCCGAATTGCTTGTTACAAAATTCACATTTATTTTCCCTTTCCAAAAAAAATAATCGCAGAACAGATTCACAAATGTTACAACAGGTTTATTGTTTTTCCAGTCTGCAATGTTTCTTATGCTAGGTGTGAGTACGCCTTTGGTTAAAACCTGAGACTTTGTGAGGGTTTGTAAGTGCTCAACAAAGAGTTAATGGCTGCAGCAGTTGAGCGATAGAGATCGACCACAGAAAGCAGTTGTAGTGATCACGCAGATCCTGAAGAGTGACTGCTCCAATACCAATGGAGTGTAAAAACTCTGGTAAACGTGAATAAGTATATATTATTATTGATAAAAGATGAGATGATTACAAGTGGGGATCACCAAGGCTTTAAATACAACCTTATGGTGTCCCTTGGCGAAGAGGCGTGATCGTTGATCATGCCCTTCCACATTAATAAACCTAAGACAACTATATTTAACTAATAATTAATAAAATATACTTAACAAAGACCCTCTAGCGGATGTTTTTGAGGAACTCCTTATAAAAATAGCCCGTATATCCGTTTGTAGCGGAGGTCTCTAGAGGAGGTTTGCGGGTGGATGTTTTTACGGATGTTTTTTTGTGGTGCGTATCTCATCATAAACTGCACCGGTGTGTTTTATGCAAAACGCACCGGTGCGTACTAAAAATTGGCACATCGAGACACCGTGCTCTTCGTACCAACCCGCCCGTTGCATCTAAGTACTCTAGCGCACCAGTGCTCTATGTATAAACAGGCCCGGTGCATCTCCGTCATCCATCGCATTGTAACGACGTGCGGTGCACCATTGATAATACCGCTCGGTGCGTCTTAAAATCCCGCGCACTAAAAAAGGGTTATTAAAAAATGCTCTAGACCTCTCAAGCACTAGTGCGAGTTTGTATTATGTGAGACGCCCTGCCATTGGTGCTCCCATTGCACGCATTGCTGCCGTCCATTGCCCACTGTGTGGAGTTCGAATTTTCGAAAACTGTGGGAAAATTTGGTTTCTTCAATTCCTCAGCAAATATGCCTCCTCGAAGCGCAAATGTACAGGTAATCTACTTGTTTCTCAATAACTAAACCTTTTAGCGGATTATATTTTGAAATTAACTTAAAATTAATTGTTTTAAATTATTTTATTTTTATTTATTTTCTGCATGGTGTGTTCGAGCTGTTTTGCTCGCACCGTTTACGGTGCTGCCTGAAAATTTACACGCTGCACCACGAACGGTGTTAACAGAAACCCCACCGGGTTTCAGTGCGATACCTAAAAAATGCGTACCGTAACGAATTTAAAAAATAACAAGGCGGTGCGGTCGTTTAAACGACCGCACCATTGACTATGTGATAGTGTCGGGAGGGCAGTGCGTTGACCAAACTAACCGCTCAGGGCTGATAGTTAGGTCAGCGAACCGCCCGCCCGACAAGATTACATAGTCAACGACGGGGTCGTTTACAGGACCGCACCGTTGACCATGTACTACTGTTGGGTGGTGCGTTGACCAAACTATCTGCCTCGAGGCAGATATTTAGGTCAATGCACCGCCTGCCTGACAACATTACATAGTCAATGGTGCAGTCGTTTACAAGACCGCACCGTTGACTATGCACTGTTGTTGGGCGGTGCATTGACCAAACTATCTGCCCCGGGGCAGATAGTTTGGTCAACGCACTACAGAAAAAATATTCCCTTGTTTGGCGGTGCATGAAAATTTTCCATGCACACTGAGCGCGGTGTGCGATAAAAAATTATTCACTGAATTCTGTGGTGCGTGAGTATTTTGGAATTGCATGAGCTATTTTTTTTAAAACAATTATATATATATATATATATATATATATATATATATATATATATATTTGTAAATACATTTCTCATTTAATAAAAAAAATGCATTTAATATGTGAATCATTCAGCGACATCAACGAAGAGAACAAAGTGAACAACAAGAAGATATGGAGGACCGTTATAATGTGATTCAGTTGTGGGAGGCATGAGAGAGGGAGAGAATTTTGTACCCTCGCCCTATTACGGTAGCCACCTAGTTGCTCTTAAGGGAGGTAGGCCTCCTCAAGTTCTACGAGGAGGCTACATCCTTGAAGGGCCATAATGGGTTATTGGGACAAGTGACCTACAGGTGGGATGCCACCGATAGGCTTTCCGGGTCGGTCCTAGCTAGTGGTTCGATCCCACTAAGGAGGACATATATTTTATTACTGGCCTATCTAGGAAAGGGCAGGATTTTCCCTAGTTCCTGTTGGGGTCCTGTGATTTGGCAGATTGGCATACCAAATAATAAGGCAACATCAAAACCACTTTGGAATCCTAGGATCTAGCCCTCCTGGATTCAGAGAGGGATCTCTCTATATGTGTGTTAGAATGATATGCTTTAAGTCTTATGATATGATATTAGGCTAGTTATGAAGCACAAGGGTTTTGTTTGTTTGTTGGTTGGGGGTCATTAACTGAGAAGGTCATGTGAAGTGTGAAGGAGGGAATCAATTGAAGGATATTTCAGCATGGGAAGATAGGCCAAGAAACAATGCTAATCCATTGGGCTATGGAGTCATAAAAGGGTTTACTTGCACAACAGCTATTCAAGGGTTTCCATAGGGCAAGTCATCTATATCGAAAGATCTCTTTAAGATTGAGTTGTGGTATGAAACATTAAGAAGTGTGGTGAAAGAAGCAAAGCTAATAACCAATTAAGAATCTATTAAATTCAGTACACAAGAAAGCCTTTCAAAGTGACTGATTTGGGAGCAAGCCAAAGGATAGGGAAAACCATAGACTTCTATAGGCAAACTCCAACTAAAGCCAAATTCTAAGACAACAAACCAGTAATCCTCTTGACTACCTTTAGAAAGTAGAAAACATATAAGTAAACGAAGGCTAGCCTAAGATCAAGTAAGGACTTTTAACCCATCCTGATTTCGGCATACTCTTAAGGGAAATATTCAAAACAGCTGTTTAAGACTAAACAAGAGACAGGGCTGACCATAAACTTCCTTGATTAGGACTCTACTTAGCGTGCAGTGAAAAGATCATTCAAGAACATCTCAAGTTCTACTCATCAAGACATGGGCTCACCAACATTCCTTGACTGGTTATACTCTATTGATTCATTCTCAAATAGACATTTAGAAGAAAACATAAAGATAAAGCTTATTAGTCAGAATTAGGGTACTTAAGAAGTAAATCCTAATCTATATTTCCTGCTCTATATCAGAGAATATGAACAAAGTGAAAAACATAAGAAGCAACAGTGACAATAAGGAAAAACATCACCAATGATTTAGATCAGGATCCAGTGAATCTACTTGTCTATTTGATGTCCAAGACCAGTTACATACTCGAGTCCAATAACTTTTATAGTCTGATACTTCTCTTCGCACCCTACTATATTACAACTACTCAGAAACCCTTACTCAATAACAGTTCGACAATTACCAATTTTCCAACCCTTTACAATGAGTTTTCTGTGAATACATATAGGTGCAAAGAGGAAGAGTGCTGCAGAAATGGTAATAAATATTAATTAAGACAGAGGGGGAGAGGTATTCGAATGCCCATTCTGCTTAATAATCATAGCAATAACTGTTTGTACCACTTTAGCTGCTTTATTTGAATTTGAAGCCAACTAGCAGGCTGGTAATAACTCTGAGGCCTGTCCTTTGAAGCTATCTTGGTCTGAAGTACCCTGTTTGACCTCTGGGACAAGCAAACTGTCATTTTTGGGTTTTGCAGCCCCATGTCTGCTTAATAACTATTCTGACAGTTTTAAAGAGGATTTGTCAGCAGAGTAACTATCAAGTTGTCCCTTTGAGTGTAGGAGAGGTCATAGGTGTCACTTAAGTTTCTGGTGAAGTAAAATGTGTTGTTGAGGTGGCATTTAACTTTTCTCCCTTGACCTGTCTGTCCTTGGCTGCTTGTTTGCTGCTGTGGGCCTTGTACTTCGACCTTTAAGGCTTATTAGGCCTCATTGATCTCCTTTAGGCCTTTTTCTGACTGTTTAGGCTATTAGTTTGTGGTTTAAGGGCTTCTGATCTTCAATTATGCTTTAAACCTTCATTGGGAACTGATACTCTTTGAATTTTCTCGATCTTATTGTGCTGTTGCTTTTCTTTTTCTTTCTGCAGGTGTTTCGAGCGCTTGGAGGTTTTCACAGAGGGTTTGATTGAAGGCCGATAGTCATGACCTGCTGACAAACTCACGGTTTTAGATCCCTGATGGCTCCTTTCCTGTGTTTGCAGGGTCAAGGATCATCATCCTTGACCCTCAGTCTCTTAACAGGCTGTGGGAGGGCAGTAAAACCCCTTAAACACCATTTAAATACCTGCAAACACCATCAAACTGTTAATAAAACCTGCAACTGGGCTAAAACTGCTTCAGAGGCTCAGTATGGTGGTGGAGGAGTGTTGCAGAGAGGTGGAATGCAGGCGGAGGAGGTTTTCATGGCAGAGAGGTGAAGAACCAGGGTTTGAATTTGAATTATGGCGCGAAAATACGTCACAGTTGTTTTGGGAATACCAGAGGTGGTATTCGCGCACGAGGTAGGCGGTAAGTGGTAATAGGCACAATGGACGCGATACGGTCGAGAGGATGACACGTATCCCCCTTAAAACTGCTAATTTCATGTGGAAGATGTGCGTTGGGAGACTTTGGGAGATCAGGCGCGAAACAATGAGATGATCGTTGGATCTGTGGTTGTAGATCCAATGGTGGAGAGGGTGCGTGAATAGGTAAAGGTGCACGGGAAGATGAGCGGTGGGGACAAGTGGGACCAGGAGGTGACATCAGCTCCTTCGTTGGGTAGTGGAATGTTATTGGCGGGGTTATAAAGGTGAGGAGGCGTGATGACCGTTAGATCAGCAAGATCTATGGCGGAGATTGACTAAGGGGAGAATGTAGTGCGAAGAAATGAAAAAGAAAAAGGAAAGGACTAAAGGAAAGGGAGAGATGTGGTCCCGTGGGGAGTATGATAGGACCGAGGGTTTAAGAGACAGGAGCATAGGCTTAGCGGAGGGTCTCGGGCTCTTGATCTTATGAGGAAAAAGGAGCGGAAGGCTTAAGCCCTCAGGGGCTTAAAGCCTATATATAAAAGGTCGGAAAATAAGCTTAAAAGAAGGTTTTTAGGCCATTTTAAGGTTCTGATAGGGAAAAAAAAAGGGGTTTAAAACCATATAAATAATTTTATAAGGTTAAACAGGGTTTTTAGGAGAAATGGGGAAAAATAAAGGGGAAAAGGGGCCTTTTTAGAAGACAAAGAAGTGTTTGTTAGGACAAGTGAGATAATGAGTGAAATGGAGGGATTTGGAAGAAATTTGTGAAGAGGGAATGATGTGGAAGAGGCTTGATAACAATTTTCTTTGGATATCAGTAGGACTTCTTTGAGGAATTCTGAATGAAGGTTATCAATGGAATGGATTTCTTGAGGATAAAGATCTCAGAGAGGCTTCAAGAAGTAACAGATTTTGCATGAAATTTGTTCCTTGAAGGCTAAAGACCTTTTTTAGCCATCTTTGAATATGTCAAAATTGTGGATGGCTAACAGGGGCTCCACTTGAGGAGGGCAGCTCCATGGAGGTATCAAGAACCTCAGAGATTATCTCTGGAATGTAGACCTGTTCTTTGCATTTTGACAACCTTTTCTTCTTTGATCATGCTGCTTGAAAAGATGATCAACATTACATCATAACAAATCAATTTCTCCCAAACAACTACCTACACAGCCTACTTTCCTAACATTTTTTCTTCAGCAGGGTGCATTTGGACTTGCAAACCCTTTGACATCAACATTTTATTCTTTTGTTGAAAGTAAGAAAACTATTCTAAATCTACCCTTATAACTTCCATGAGTCCAGATTAAACAGTTGGACTCAAAAATTCTCTACCTAATCTACTATCTTCCAGGATTAAACTGTCTGATAGATCTGAATTCACTATATTCTAAAACCGAAATTGAAAACACAGTCAAACCAGGATTAAGCTGTCTGATTTGCTATAAGACTACGGCAGAAAAACAAGCTGCACATAGACTGAAATTTATAGAAAATTAAAACAAAACTGTGAAGGCTTAAGATCTGAAAATTACAAGCATCATTCTTTCTTTCTTTCAACTTTGGTTTTGATCTTTTTGGAGCTGTCTTCTTCTTCTTTACCTGGTTCAAGTTTTCAACATGTTAGAACCAGTATTTTTGCTTTCTTTGGCTCAGGTTTTGAGCTTGTTTGAACCATTTTTCTCTATATTTGGCTCAAGTTTTGATCTGATTAGAGCCATTTATTTCTATCCTAATCTATTCTATTGATAGGCCAAGATTTCATTGTTTGGAAAATCTTCTTCACTAACCTATCAACAGTAAATTGAAATCTATCTAGTCATGATTAGGCTATATGACTAAATAGCAGTGCTCTTTCAAGTAGTGGCATTTAGGCTTGCACACTTTCAGATTTTTCTTTTCTTTTTTGGTATGGGGTTGTACCTTTCTTCTTTTATATCTGCCCTCTTTTCTCTTTTTCTATTGTTTTTGTAATTTTTTTTTTCTTTCAAAGAAAAAAACAAAAAACTAACTAAATGCTCACAGGCTGAGCTTTATTGAAATTCCTACCTACCCTAATCTAACTTGGAAATCTCTGTTGTTTTATATGATACAATAGTGTCAATGCAGCCAGTTAAGCAGTAACAAAAAAGGGTAGAAAATCTGACTGCTTGTCAGAGGTAACCACAGGGTACTTTGAATGTGGGTCTTCCAAACCAAGGCCACCACAAGTGGTGACCACTCTGGATGTATCTGGCTCTTGCAAAGGATCAATTCTTGGGAACTTGAGCCAATCAGGGCCTCCATATACTCTGCCACAGGATAAAAAAAAACATGATGTAATCTTTCTTCTTTTAGGCCTTCCATGACTGGTAGGCTATCTGCATCCTTGACAGCTTTGATCACTGCATCTTTAGTGTGGCTCTTGAAAGCACAATCATCCTTTTCCTGCACATCAAAAGGCATTGAAATTTCTTCTTGCTTTGGGGGAGGGAGACTTTCCAAAAATGCTCTGGGGTCCCTGAATTGGTATGACTGATCTTGTGAATTCAACATTTCAATTTCAGTTTCATATCATTCAACTACCGATTCTAGAAAAATTTTCAGGATCTCAAGGTTCCTATTTTGTGTCCTTGAAATGCGGAGAACAACCTTTGGAAGGTCATCATTTTGCAACTCTGATAATATTTTTGTCATTTCATAGCGAAGTACTGCTCTTACCTTTGGCTGCATGTTTATAAAGGGTTCAGAGTCTTTCTACCAGTGGAGTGACTTGGTCTTTGCTATGTTGGGATGCGGAGTGGCCACTATGTTGATTTTAGACCGACAGAAAAGAAAAGTTAGCTAGATATGACAATCTTTAGAGGCAAACTAGTATTTAACAAAGAAAACTTAATCCTCAAAGTTTCCTTGACTAAGTATGAGTGATGTTATGATAGAATGGGTTTCCAAGTGGAGTCTTTAGGTCTATTGAGAGTTGTGGAGTCGCCAGGTGGATGATTTCAAATGTTTTAAGATGAGTTGCTGTCCACCATCAGCATTTAAATACCAATCTAAGGAGGTTTGTGGGTCTTCTGAGGTCTTAAGGATGTATAAGATGTATTTTACTCAGAATTCCCTAGTATGGTCGCCATTATGTTGGGGTCCTGTGATTTGGTAGATTGGCATACCAAATGACAAGGCAACATTAGAAGCACTTTGGAATCCTAGGATCCAGCCCTCTTGGATTCAGAGAGGGATCTCTCTATATGTGTGTTAGAATGATATGCTTTAAGGCTTATGATATGATATTAGGCTAGTTATGAAGCACAAGGGTTTTGTTTGTTTGTTGGTTGGCGATCATTAACTGAGAAGGTCATGTGAAGTGTGAAGGAGGGAATCAATTGAAGGATATTTCAGCATGGGAAGATAGGTCAAGAAACAGTGCTAATCCATTGGGCCATGGAGTCATAAAAGGGTTTACTTGCACAACAACTATTCAAGGGTTTCCATAGGGCAAGTCATTTATATCAAAATATATCTTTAAGATTGAGTTGTGGTATGAAACATTAAGAAGTGTGGTGAAAGAAGCAAAGCTAATAACCAATTAAGAATCTATTAACTTCACTACACAAGAAAGCCTTTCAAAGTGACTGATTTTGGAGCAAGCCAAAGGATAGGGCAAACCATAGACTTCTCTAGGCAAACTCCTATTAAAGCCAACTTCTAAGACAACAAACCAATAATCATCTTGACTACCTTGAGAAAGTAGAAAACATATAAGTAAACGAAGGGCAGCCTAAGATCAAGTAAGGACTTTTAACCTATCCTACTTTCAGCATACTCTTAAGGGAAATCTTCAAAACAGTTGTTTAAGACTGAACAAGGGACAAGGCTGACAATAAACTTCCTTGATTAGGACTCTACTTAGCGTGCAGTGAAGAGATCATTCAAGAACAACATCTCAAGTTCTACTCAGCAAGACATGGGCTCACCAACATTCCTTGACTGGTTATACTCTATTGATTCATTCTCAAACACACATTTAGAAGAAAACATAAAGATAAAGCTTATTAGTCAGAATTAGGGTACTTTAGAAGTAAATACTAATCTATATTTCTTGTTCTTTATCAGAGAATATGAACAAAGTGAAAAACATAAGAAGCAACAGTGACAATAAGGAAAAACATCACCAATGATTTAGATCAGGATCCAGTGAATCTGCTTGTCTATTTGATGTCCAAGACCAGTTACATACTCGAGTCCAATAGCTTTTATAGTCTGATACTTCTCTTCCCAGCCTACTATATTACAACTACTCAGCAACCCTTACTCAATAGCAGTTCGACAATTAACAATTTTCCAACTCTTTACAATGAGTTTCTGTGAATACATATAGGTGCAAAGAGGAAGACTGCTGCATAAATGGTAATAAACATTAATTAAGACAGAGGGCGAGAGGTATTCGAATGCCCCTTATGCTTAATAATCATAGCAATAACTGTTTGTACCACTTTAGCTGCTTTAATTGAATCTGAAGCCAACTAGCAGGCTGGTAATAACTCTGAGGCCTTTCCTTTGAAGCTATCTTGGTCTGAAGTACCCTGTTTGACCTCTGGGACAAGCAAACTGTCATTTTTTGGGTTTTGCAGCCCCATGTCTGCTTAATAACTATTCTGACAGTTTTAAAGAGGGTTTGTCAGTAGAGTAACTATCAAGTTGTCCCTTTGAGTGTAGGAGAGGTCATAGGTGTCACTTAAGTTTCTGGTGAAGTAAAATGTGTTGTTGAGGTGGCAATTAACTTTTCTCCCTTGAACTGTCTGTCCTTGGCTGCTTGTTTGCAGCTGTGGGCCTCGTACTTCGACCTTTAAGGCTTATTAGGCCTCATTGATCTCCTTTAGGCCTTTTTCTGACTGTTTAGGCTATTAGTTTGTGGTTTAAGGGCTTTTGATCTTCAATTATGCTTTAAACCTTCATTGGGAACTGATACTCTTTGAATTTGCTCGATCTTACTCTGTTGTTGCTTTTCTTTTGCTTTCTGCAGGTGTTTTGGGCACTTGGAGGTTTTCACAGAGGGTTTGCTTGAAGGCCGATAGTCATGACCTGCTGACAAACTCACGGTTTTAAACCCCTGATGGCTCCTTTCCTGTGTTTACAGGGTCGAGGATCGTCATCCTCGACCCTCAGTCTCTTAACAAGTTTCGGGAGGGCAGTAAAACCCCTTAAACACCATTTAAATACCTACAAACACCATCAAACTGTTAATAAAACCTGCAACTGGGCTAAAACTGCTTCAGAGGCTCAGTATGGTGGTGGAGGAGCGTTGCAGAGAGGTGGAATGCAGGTGGAGGAGGTTTTCATGGCGGAGAGGTGAAGAACCAGGGATTGAATTTGAATTATGGCGCGAAAATACGTGACAGTTGTTTCGGGAATACCATAGGTGGTATTCGTACACGGGGTAGGCGGTAAGTGGTAATAGGCGCAATGGACGCGATACGGTCAAGAGGATGACACGTATCCCCCTCAAAACTGCTTATTTCACGCGGAAGATGCGCATTGGGAGACTTTTGGAGATCGGGCGCGAAACGATGCGATGACCATTGGATCTGTGGTTGTAGATCCAATGGTGGACAGGGCGCGCGAAGAGGTAAAGTAGCACGGGAGGACGAGCGGTGGGGACAGGTGGGACCGGGAGGTGACATCGGCTCCTTCGTCGGTTAGTGGAATGTTATTAGGAGGGTTAAAAAGGTGAGGAGGCGTGATGACCATTAGATCGACAAGATCTACGACAGAGATTGACCAAGGGGAGAACGTAGCGCGGAGAAATGAAAAATAAAAAGGAAGGGTCTAAAGGAAAGGGAGAGATGTGGTCCCGTGGGGAGTATGATAGGACCGAGGGTTTAAGAGACAGGAGCGTATGCTTAGTGGAGGGTCTCGGGCTCTTGGTCTTATGAGGAAAAAGGAGCGGAAGGCTTAAGCCCTTAGGGACTTAAAGTCTATATATAAAAAGGTCGGAAAATAAGCTTAAAAGAAGGTTTTTAGGCCTTTAAGGTTCCGATAGGGAAAAAAAAGGGGTTTAAAACCATATAAAGAGTTTTATAAGGTTAAACGATATTTTTTAGGAGAAATGGGGAAAAATAAAGGGGAAAAGGGGCCTTTTTAGAAGATAAGGATGTGTTTGTTTGGATAGGTGAGATAATGAGTGAAATGGAGGGATTTGGAGGAAATTTGTGAAGAGGGAATGATGTGGAAGAGGCTTGATAACAATTTTCTTTGGATATCAGCAGGACTTCTTTGAGGAATTCTGAATGAAGGTTATCAATGGAATGGATTTCTTGAGGATAAAGATCTCAGAGAGGCTTCAAGAAGTAACAGATTTTGCATGAAATTTGTTCCTTGAAGGCTAAAGACCTTTTTTAGCCATCTTTGAATATGTCAAAATTGTGGATGGCTAACAGTTCCCAGATGTCCCCGTTGGCTATGCAACAAGGATTCAGTTGGCATACTTCCAGAGATACATTAGGGATAATATAGTTTCTCATGCAGATTTTTCAGGTGTCCGGTGGTCAGTTATGTATTGCTTTGTTTGGTCCAGAGGAGGTGAGGTGCCTCTCACTACAACTAACAACCATTGCACATTATACCAGTGACGGGCAACACATTAGTTGCCCGCTTTTATTTTATGTTGATTCTTTATTCCAGGGGCCACAACTTG
Source organism: Pinus albicaulis (assembly GCA_034641835.2). Lineage (NCBI taxonomy): Eukaryota > Viridiplantae > Streptophyta > Pinopsida > Pinales > Pinaceae > Pinus > Pinus albicaulis. The sequence continues at coordinate 1,324,685,827 of CM076578.1, forward strand.
TGAGATGGTCTACGATTTTTTGCGGCAGTTTTGTACCTCATTAGATAGATGTCGTTCTCAGGAACGTGGGAGGTTTACCTTCCTTTTTGCTTTAGAGTTATTTGTTTTTTTTTAAGGTTTCCAAAGCTGAGGCCTACTTTTGTTCGGCAACCTCGTAGACCGATGCTGCATGTACAGATGCAAATGTGGGGTTAGATGGAGCCTAAGAGGGGCTAATCTGACTTTCTGACCAGGATATCTACTGATGCACTGGAGTTGCTAGCCAGTGCTGATGATCACTCGTTTGTGATGGTGTCGTGTCCGTACGTTGGTTGGTTTGGATCGGCAACGGTATACCAACATCCTCTTCACATAGGATGAGCCACTAGATGCAAGAGGTGATATTAGTGTTTTCTTTAAATTAATATAGTTTCATTTTATTGTCTTAATTAATTAATTAGAATGATCAAATTTATTCTAACACGTACTTTAACTTGTTTTATTAAATTGTTTAATGAAATTGTCTAATTATTGTTGTGTACTATATATTTTGTAGATATTGGGACATTCGTTGGGGACATGATTCCACCCCCAACGAATGATCCAGGTGTAGATGTGGATGAGGAGATGGCGGAGGCGGAGGATCAGGGTGAAAGACCTGATCCTTGAGTACAAATACCCGCAGGGGTGCAGCGTAGGTCGGACACCCGATTCAGGATGGAGTTGGGCGACCGACTGTGTTGACTCCTGGTTGATGAGGGAGTCCACGTTGCTACAATTAGAGAGATCTGGGTTGATCGTAGGCTCACACAGCTCTAGAGAGACATGCCCCGCGATATGATGACCCTCATGTGTCATATCATTGGAGCTTCTAAAATACTGGTGACTAGGAGGGATAGGCGTCGTGGAGATGCACGACAGAGAAGCTCATCTGATGATCATGATCACGAGGGGAGTGATCATCATTCTAGTACTCCAACTCCTCCTCCTTCACCTCACGTCGGAGATCACGAGCCGCCAACATCTAGTCCTGATGAGCAGACATCTTCTGAGTAGTTTGCACCATTTCAGCAGACACATAGTACTGAGCAGGCACAACTATCGACTGAGCAAGCACCTGATCTTGAGTAGGCAGGTCCATCTGGGCAGGCAGGTTCATCTGAGCAGGCCACACCATCCATTGAGCAAGCTGCACCATCGACGACTCATCAGCAAGCAGTTCCTGAGAAAATTGCACCATCGACTGATCAACAAGCACCTCTGGAGCAGGCACGTCATCTATCTGAGCATGAGGCTACACCATCGACTGAGCAGGCCTCAACTAGTACTAGTATTGATGTAGTACCACCAGATATTTGACATTTATATGCAGTTATATTGTAGTTGTATATTTTTGAGATTATATATATATATATATATATGGTCCATGTATTTAATGTTCATGTTGATGTACTTAATTTAATTGTTGGTGTTCACCATGGTGTGTATATTGTTAGGTCATGTTAGATATGTTCATTTAATGTGCTTGCAAATATATGTGTATGTGATAGTAGTTATTTGACATGAGATGTATATTTTATGTTTGTGTTGTGATGATGTTATAAAATGCTTGTGTTTTGTTAGATGATCATGATCACGATGATTAGATGATGTTTGTACGATGGTTATCATGATCGTGATGTTTATTTTTAATATTAAATCATGATATTTATTAAATATTATGTCGTGATTGTAATTGAAATTTTAATTTTAATTGTATGTAAAATTGTAAAATTGTAATTGTATAATATTTGTAAACTTGTAATTTTACGTAGTTGTATTGTGAAATTGTAAAATTGTAATTGTAATTGTATGTATTGTCATGATTCAATTTTATTAAAATTGTAAAATTTTAATTGTAATTGTAATTGTATGCATCTTGATTATAATTGTAATTGTATGTAAGATTGTAATTGTATGTAAAATATTTGTAAAATTGTAATTGTAATTGTAATTGTATGTAAAATTGTAATTGTAATTGTATTGTGAAATTGTAAAATTGTAATTGTAATTGTATGCATTGTCATCATTCAATTTTATTAAAATTTGTAAATTTGTAAATTAATTGTCAATTTTGAACCATAATTACCGTAAGTAACATGTATACCGTAAATATTGTTAAATTACCATAATTGTAAAATTGTAAAATTGTATGAATATAAATAATTGTAAAATAATAAATCTAGAACAATATGAATTTTTGTAACATAATAAAGTTTAGAAAATAATGTGAATAAATTCATTTTTAGAATTATCATTATTTTATTATGATCTTACATACCAAAAATAACAGTATACATTTTGAAGATATCATTCACATACATTTAAAGCAATCAAGTAGTTGTATTATTTTAGGAATTGACATTAAAAAAAGAACTTGATACAGTGCGCCATCGTTTTCGAGATCAACATAATTGCAAATTATCAAGTGAAATGATTTTAACATTAACACAATGCAAATCAATTAATTCAAAATACATATTATAATATTTCGAAAAAAGAGTCTTAGTTATAAGGTTAAGTCCTCTTCTTTATAAAAACCCATCTTAAAAAGTATAAATGATCAAATAACACATGTACCATATCACTCTCTGTTCTCATGATCACCCTCATTATCTTCCATCTCCCTTGGCATGATAACACTGTTGTTCTAAAAAATATGTTTTGATCTAGGGTCATTTCTCAATACGAACCACCAATCCCTATCCAACACATCTGGGTAAAAAAACACTTGGTCGCAGTGTTTGGGGAAAACATAGGGCTCCTTAGCTTCATCCCACATCTTTTTAGAGTTGATACATATCAGCCTAATATCGTGATATTTCTTTACATTATTCTGATCAAAGGTGTGCCACCACCTGCACCTAAAAATAACACATTGGAAAGAAAAGAAATCCATTACAATGATCTCTTGTATCTTCCGACGTAACCTAACGTCCCTCATACTAGGTTTAGGATCACAGTGGCTAGCTCGACTAGATTGATCGAACTCGACTTCCACTCCACAGGATTGTGTCATGTGTCCATCATTGACATTTTCTGTGTGAAAATGGTGTCCATATGCCCACATAGATGGAAACAAATTCACCTATAAAAAAATTTAAAAATCATAGTGTCATGTGTCTTATAATAACCCAACTATTAAAATATGAAATATAGATGTTACATGTCAAAGGTGCATTATTAAGTTTAAAATGTACATAAATAGATTATTACCGAGTGGGTGCACCCAATCCCTACGTTTAGCGCATCCTCTTCAGCGCACGGGTAACGACTGATTGCACTGTATTTCTCTCTGACTTGGTCAACAACCAAACTTTTGGGGCATTTAATTGGCATATTTTCTTTTAAATGATCGGGATAAGGCACACTTCTACCATTCAAACGTCTGAATTATTTCCTGACACTATCCCATTTCATCCTCTTTTGTTTGTACAATGCGACCTACGATTGTGTCACTTCGGAATTGTAAAGAACGAATTTATTAATTGCTTCAATTTTTGCATTCGTCAATGAAATCAAATCGACATATGGTACATATGAGATCAAAATATACATTATATCAAAATTCAACATGAATATTTACTTTGTGGAAATTTGAAAAATTATAAGTCGCTTACTCTTTATCAAGCGCTTTTTTCCATTTGTTTGGAGAAGCTCCCCTTCTCTTTTGTCTTCATCTCTTTCATCATCCCAAATCACCACACCTGGTTTGTTGTCGATCTGCTTGTTGTACACAATGGCATAATAGAAAGACTCATACGATATGTAACCCTCTGCCATAGACCCCTCGGGTTTTTCCCTTTGTCGAACAAAACCTTTCAATTTATTCATGTACCTCTCTAAGAAGAACATCCAACGACAAGAAACCACACCAACTAATTCAACCTCATCTACTAGGTGGATTAGAATATGAACCCGCAAGTCCATGAAACTCGTTGGCAGTGCCTTCTAAAACATACAAACAATCTCAACTATCTCTTGACACCATTGTGGAATGCTAGCCACATGAATCTCCTTTGACGTGATCCAATGTACAAATGCAGATAATTTAGATACGGCATGTCCTAGGTCTTGGGGGAAGTCATGTTTCACACACCAACGCATGAACAAAGGATAATGACACTGCAAAGTTATAAACACATGCAATAATATACAAAATTATTCATGTTTTATGATCCCTGCATGGGATAAAATTTATTAATATAACAAATAATAAAATCATGCTTTTGACATTATACGTACTCTTAGAAGATTCAAATGGTCATGCAATTTCAACCCCGACAAATGGTCATCCACGGTGAAGTAGCATTGTAGTGAAGACCCATATGAAGATGGCATCCTCACACCCGTTATAACTTCCTTTGCCAAAGAAAGATCATCTTTTTTTAAAATCCATGGGACATCACCTTCTTTGAAATACCAATTAGAGGGAAAAACTACCTTTGATCCCATACTTTTTAATCGTCTTAGCCAATGTTTCTTTTTAGTTTTTGAATTAATAAGATCTTTCCTAACATCCAATGTGTCACTTTGTTTCGATGATATGTGCCTCCATAAAGAAGATGAAACATTTTTAAATATATGAATGGGATCTAATAAGTGAGTAATCTTAAGATGCTCCAAATATGGGAAGTTATAAAAGATAGATTTCCTTTTCATCCTAATGGGAAATTTCTCAACATAGATGTCGAAGAATTTTGGATCATCGAACATAGGCTCCCCATTTGAATCGAACATTTATATAAACTCATTCTCCTATTCTCTCTCATATGCTCTAAGCCATTCTACTGGTGTCGTTATTGGAGGCCTTTGGGTTCTCTCTCCTTTACCATTGAAAGTGAATGTTTCTCTTCTATAAGGGTGTTCTTCTGGGAGGAATACCTTGGAGCAGTCATACAATGGCTTTTGTAGGTCGTTGGACCATCTAGATTTCAGAGAAGGTCCACAACATTTACATCCATAATACCCTTTTGTTACAAGAACTGCGAAATTATTGTATACAATATGCATGGCACGTTAAAGAATATCATGAAGATCAGAACAATTACAATGAATTAAATAACTAATATGCGAAAGCATATTTTTACGTATATAAAAAAATCAATAAACATGTAATTTACCAGAGTAAACTCCTAAGCTTGGATAATCATGTGTTGTGTAAGCACACATTCCATACAACATAAAACTCCTCTCTGCTGCGATGGGTCTTGATACATCGTATACATTTATCCCATCCCATAATTCCTTCAATTCATCTATCAATGGTTGTAAGTAGACATCCATATTATTCACTTGTCTTCTACTAGGGACTATGAGAGCCAACATAAGATGTTCATTATTCACGGACATCCATGGGGGGATATTGTTATTGATCACTACTAGAGGCCAAACAGAGTAGTTGATGTTCTAGAGGGAATATGGGTTGGCACCATCCATGGCTATGCTGAGTCATAGACTTCATACTTCATCCCTGAATTTTTCGGGCCATGTATCCTCTATATGCTTCATGGCTATTGAATCTGTTGGGATTCACATAACTCCCAACTCACTTCTGTGTGAGGCATGCCATCCTTGCAACATATATAATTATTTGCAACAAAAGAGCCTTTGAATCCTTGGGATTATAGGCATGTGCCTCAATATCTTAAAAGGAGGACCACGTGATTTACCCTTCTTTTTTTTATTTATCATACATTTCATGCTCACATTTCGGACATATCCCTTTGTTTGCATATTCTCCTCTATATAGAATACAATCATTTGGACAGGCATGATATGATATGTACTCAACACCCAATACTTTTAACAATTTCTTTGCCTCTTTGCAGCTATCAGGCCAGACATTATCACTCAGAAGGAACTTATCTTTGAATAACCTATAGTTGGTCATGGACAATATTAAATGTACATTAATGCCGATAATTATTAAATTTCATAAAATATACCATTTGTAATGTTCATTGTATGATTATATTTCTCAAAATATAAGGGACTTGATGGTCAATTACCTCAAAATTTCCAAGAAACATGCATTCGACAAGCCAAACTTTGCTTTAAAGTTGTACAGTAACATCATTATTCCCAACTGGGTAGACTTTGACTGATCTCCAAGTCCAAAGAGAGGGGTGGTGGAAGCAAATTCAAGGCTTTCGAAAAAGGTATCAGTGATATGAGCATCATCCCCAAGCTGATCATCATTTTGGAATGCATCTAAGAACATTGTCTCCATGGGAGTCATATCCCTTAAGTAATCATCCATACCAACATCTATTTGGTTTCCTCTATTGCCATCTTGTGAAGAAATACTATTGTTGTAGTCATTCCTAATTGGTGACTCTAGACATAGTGGGAATTGAATAGGTGGTTGATTCAACCATCCTTGCTATCGTTCCTCTCCGATTTTTTCTTTTAATTCAACCTTCTCTCGATTTGGCATTTTCATGGGGTGCAACGAAAGATGATAGGTAGTTTGCTCATCATCACTAGAATCCTAATAATTTCAAAAAATATATCTGAACATGATTGATACAAAATCGATGATATCAATTAGTAAGCATGTCGACAATGAATGATTAATTCGTTTGACGTTGAAATAATTACATTAATATGCCAAACAATTATTATTACCATCATTATCCTAGGACTGTAATGTTACAATTGGCAGGGTGAAGCAACTATCCATTTTCATCTACCAAATGCGCCTTGCGGTATGCTGCTCTTGATAAGAGCTTCCGACGTTTTGGAGTTGTTGAATATTTTGCATATGAACTCTATTCTGAATTTGCATGAACCTGCAAATTTGTATACATTAATTTTATTTAGCTGATTGACATGGATAAAAAAATTAAATTAAATTAGATAATGAAAATATAAATAAAATCTGAAGTAATTACGTCTGGAGATGGATAGGGAGAACTCCGTGATGGACTTTGAGAAATATTATGGAACGAGTTGGATTTTGTAGAATTTTCGATTTGATATAATTATGAGATCCCCCCCCTGCATTTGAGCAAAATCAATAATAAATTTTGGTGTACAATATACCTAAAAGTAATTTCGGTGCCTTAAAAATGGACTTATTTTTATCAGTGCTAATGTACTGTTAACCACACAGGTTCATTTTAGTTACTGCGCATCGGTGCAGTATTATTAACTGATGCACTAGTGTTGTTAGTTAACAAACACACCGAATATTCGGAAATAAAAAAACGCAACTTTATTTTTTTGAAGTGAAAAAAAATAACGGTAAATTGAAAAATGGGCGGAAAATTATTTTCGGAAATCTAATTTCATAAAAAAGTTCTTTAAATAATAAAGGCTATTCATTATGTCATTATTTTTGCAAAAACTTTCAGAGATGGATTTGCACGAGAGACATACCTGGAGCAAGAGAGCATAAGAGAACTGTGGAGCAGCAAAATACTTTCGAACAACAAGACTTATTCAGAGAATCATAATTTGAAACATCTGGTGATTCGCACAAAAACCCTGTAGTATAGTAAAATTGTTAAATTTTACTGTAATAATTTTTTTTTTTTTTACAGTTTCTGTTGGATTTAATACATGCATAGTTAAAATTTTAAATTTTACTGTGCATTTTCAAAAAAAAAGAAAAAAAAAAACTATTCTTACGTTAAACCCTTGCTTCTTCTTGTTTATGTGACTTCACAATTAAGGCTTTTCATTTTAGATTTATATAGTTTGTATTATTATATATATAGGCATATGACATCTAACTCGCGGGACCACTTGTAGAGTCGGATCCCAATCCATGTCGTCCCTTGTACGATTTTTTAAAAACATATATATTTTTTTAATCAGTGTGCCCTGCTTAAAATAGCGCACCATTGCGCTATTGTAGTATAGCGCACCGACTGCGTACTGACAAAAAACACTATTTGATAAAAACAATTTTTTTATTAAAATTTGTTTGTGTTAATCGATGCACCGGTTAACATATAACGTACCGGGTCTCCTTGTTGACAAAGAGCATCGTACGATGTTTCTATTGTATTGGCGGTGCATTGATAATAACCTACCAAGACGCATTCGGTGCGTACTTTAGGAAATGCACACATTTTTCTTGATTTTTTTTTACCTAAAAAGTTTGTGATTTATTTATAAAATATATTAATGAATGGTATGGTACAGGTTTCATATTGATAAAGAAATGGCTGACAAGAGTTCAAGTAACAAAAATACTGATAGTAAATCGAGAAAAGAAAAATAGGCAAATTCTTTGTAAATTCTTTACAAATTTTATTATTTTTAAACTATATGTAAGTTTAACTAATATGTATTGTTTAGTGTGTATTATGCAAATTCACAAAATGATGAAGTCCGATAAGGTTATTTCTGATCTAAGAGTAGAAGAACATAAAATCTTGATGGACAAATTGCAGAAGGATGAATCAAGTGAATGAAAAAATACTATCAATCCAATATGAGTTTCTTTTTTGAATTTTCATTAATAATATACTTAAAAATATTAGATAACATGTTTCAAACAATCTAATAATTGAAATATGTTTAATATTCTACAGGGGCCAACAACAAAGAACATAAATGTTGTTCTAAGAAAATAAAAGAAAATAAAACATGCAAATGAAAACGAATTGCTCCTTAGCTCATCTCGAGTGGTGCTAGAGGTTAACGAAAGGGGGAAAAACTTTTACAAAACTTTGAGGGATCTAGTGGAACGAATGTATAGACTTTTTTTCCACTTATAATACAAAAATCAATCCAATGATTCCAAGAACCAAATTTTATTTAAACTACATGATGAGTTTCCAGAGAATTGGTCAATGGGACATGTCAGATTTTTAATAGCAAAAACGCACAACAACAAAAAAGAAAGAATTAAAAAGTAATATTCCTTTAAATTTTTTTCTAGAATTATATATATAAATTATTAGAAAGAAATCATTTATAAATATCGTTTTTGTTATATTTACTTTTCATATATCAATATAAAAATTAAATAGTTTATTGTCATGTGACATTTTCAGGAATATAATGAAAATCTCAAAGGATGAACGAGTTGATATCATAAATATGCCAGTAGGAATATCCAAAAAGGTGTATAAGGAGATAGTCAATGAAATGGACATAATTGCATCACACGAGGAGCCATCTCAACAGCAACGTGCTTCAAATGTAATATCTAATCATTGAATTTTTTGATTAGGTACAATAAATAAACAATTTAACATTCAATATTAATTTTCAAGTATTTTCTTGCTGAAAAGAAAAGAAAATGGAAGTTATTCAGCACACAGGACGACAAGTAAGAAAATGGTTGATATCTATGTTTGCGAGTAATTTCTACTTATAAAAACTTAACTGTATTTCATTTTTGTATATTCAAAGTTGTTTTACAACAATCATCATTGAATGTCTTCAAACATGTGCTAACATACAAAGAAGAACCATCAGAAGAATTTATTAACATTGGGTTAAATATGGGTTGTCAGTATATGTTGGCATATCAGAAATTAATTGCGAAATTTGTAAGCATCTATCTTGTTTTACTTAGCTCCTTCTATAATTAATAGAACAAAAAATTATTTTATATTAAATCTATGATTTGTTATGGGGTATAAAACTTGCAAGAAACAAAGTATGAAATTGCGCCAACAAATGAATTGTTGAGAGATGGCATAAAATTTGGTTTTGAAAGAATGTGTATAGTTCATGAGTCAATTCTTGCTATGGTACATTTCTTTTCAATTTACATTGATGTATATTATTTAATATTTCAATTTTCATTATTCTCACCAATGTATATACGCTCATTACACTTTATTTTCATGTTTGTAGATGGAACTTGAAGAAGAAGAAAACAATCAACACAATGAACAAAACATTTATCTAAATAACCCAAGTCATGGAAGTAGCTCGAGCAGTGACAAAAATTCCACGAAGAATGATAATCAATAAGTTTAGATATCAAAGCAAGATGTTGTATTTTTTGGAATATTTGTCTATGAAATCCTTTGTTTAATGTAATGGACATAGTGTCTCAATTGAAAGACAAAGGGATACCAATAACTGTCCCATTTTGTATGACAAAGAGTGTCTTATATATATATATATATATATATATATATATATATATATATATATATAGATATATATATATATATATACGTTTTAATTTATTCTATTATGTTTTCCATTGTCATTGTGAAATGTTAGACCACTGATTAAATATATGAATGATTAAATATTATAATGAAGACATGTGAAATCTGATGTTATGAAATAAAAAATTAATCCAAACATCACATTCAAATGCACTAATAAAAATTTAATTGATATGAATATTGTTATAAGATATGTGTCTACTTTTGATGAATAATGAATTTTTAAAAATCACAATAATTGCACTGTCACAGGTCGATGTTTCTAAAAAGTACAAAATGAACACCAGTGTGTGTTAGTTATTGTGCACTGGTGCGTTTGTATGATACTGCGCACCGGTGTGTTTCTACGACCTATGGGCACCGCACAAATACCAATACCAATTAGAACGACTTGTGTGCTTTATCGATGACTACCACTCGGACGGTACGATAAGCGTTGCATGCACTGGTACGGTTTGCCTTTAACGCGCCAATACATTTGTATAACTTAACGACCCATGTGTTGTTAGCACCTAGACGGCCCCGTGCAGTTTCACACCTTAACGACCCTATGCATGCACCTTCCATCGATCGAGTGCATCTTGCTGGGTGACATGCATTGAGACACTGCTAAATGCCCCAAGGTGTCCAAAATTTGTTTTCCATCCTAGTGCTTGGTATGTTTACAGTACCGGTGCATACATGGTAAAACAAATTGGTGCGTTCACACTTGATGTGTGCACCAATGATAAAAACATCCGTAAAAACCATCGACCACTCAGTTTTTTTTAGTTGTGTTGAAATTCCATTAGAAGCTCTGCCAAAACCTCCATTACCGAAAACAGTTGTTGTAGAAAATGTTTTTTTGACAATTTTGGCCAATTTTATAATACTAAAAACCTCCTTTATAACCTCTGCTAGAGGGTATTTTCCTTGTAATGTGGTATGTTACAATTCAAGGAAATTGAATGAAGACGAGTAGAACTATGTGACACGTGATCTTGAGTTGGAAACAATCATTCATGCATTGAAGATGTGGAGGAACTATCTTCTTAGCAGGGGGTTTGTCTTGATGAGTGATCATAGAGGGATGAGATACTTGTTTGACCAACCTAATCTGAATGCCAGGGAAGCAAGGTGGTTGGTTATGCTCAATGAGTTTGACTTCGAGATCAGGTACATAAAGGGTAAGGCGAATAGGGCTGCAGATTCTCTTAGTAGAAGAGTGCAGGTAAATCACATAGCAGCTATGAGTTCATATGGGACATATTTACATGATCAGATCTTATAGGCAGGACAACAGGATGACAAGTACATGGAGTTTAAGCACATGGTACAAGTGAGTAGGATGTGGATTATCATCTCACGACAGATGGTTTGGTCAGATTTAGGGACATGATCTATGTGTCGGACGACAGTGAGCTCAAGAAGCTTATCTTACGGGAATTTCATGTTAAGTCGTATTCAGGTCATCCAAGATATCAAAAGACTTTAAAAACGGTTAAGAAGTTATACCATTGGCCGAAGTTGAAAAAAGAGGTGGTGGAATTTGTGGTTAGTTTTTTGGATTGTCAGTAGGTAAAAGAAAAGTGTAAGCATCCAAGTGGTTTACTGAAGATGATTCCAATTACAGAATGGAAATGGGAGATCATTTCGATGGATTTCATTACAGGTTTTTCGGTGGATTTTATTACAGGCATTCTGATGACATCTAGACAAAATGATTCCATCATGGTTGTGGTTGATAGGTTGATTAAGGTAGCTCACTTTATAGCGGTTAAGTCTACTTATTCAGCTAGTGAGGTAGCACATGTATTCATCAGAGATATAGTGAGGTTGCATGGTGTTCCTAAGAACATTGTATCTGAAATATATGCCAAGTTCACTTCAAGGTTTTGGAAGGAGTTAGTTGCAGGTCTGGGTACAGAGTTGGCCTTTAGTACAACTTATCATCCACAGACAGATGGACAGACAGAGAGGGTTAATAGGGTTTTCGAGGAAATTTTGAGGTTGTATGTTATGCATCAACAAAGGAAGTGGGAAGAGTATCTACCACTGGTTAAATTTTCATATAATAACGAGTATCAGGAGTCACTTAGGATGAGTCTGTTTGAGGCACTTTATGGGCAGTGTTGTAACACTCCCATCAACTACAGTGATCCACTGAACATGGTATTGATTGGACTGAACATGTCGGCAGAGATGGAACAAGAAATGAAGGTTATCAAAAATCATCTAAAGGAAACACATGATAGACATTAGAGTTATGCAAATCAACACAAGGTGTTTAAGGAGTTTCAGGTTGGGGAGCATGTGTACTTGCGTATCATGGCCAAGAGGAGCTCCTTGAAGATTGAATCGTGTGCTAAGTTGACACCTCGGTATTGTGGAACTTTCGAGATCCTTGAGAGGATTGGACCAGTGGCCTACCCACTTCCACTACCTTCGATAGTGAAATTCCATGATGTTTTCCATGTTTCATTGCTTAAAAGGTATGTGAAATATGTTGATCATGTGATTGATTGGTTTGTATTGTAGGTGGAGCCAGAAGGAAAATTCCAGTCAGAACCTCATTGAATTTTATAGCGGAAACAACTCATGCTCTAAAACCGAGCAATCGAGCAAGTTAAAGTGGAGTGGAAGCACTTTGGGCCCGATGAAACTCATGGGAGATGGAAAATCAGAGGCGAGCTATGTATCCTTAATTTTTTGTCATTTGAAGAAAAGGTGTTTTGGTAGATGTATATATTTATGTTTGGTTGTTATTCTAAATACCACAATGAGTTGTGTTATAAAGATCCAATAAGCGGTATGGTTGTCATGTTGTTATGTTGTCATGTTGGTTTTTCCTTTCAGCGGGTTGATATTGTAAATATTGCATCGATCTAAGTTATAAATCTCCATGGACAGTATGTTTTGGTTTTCATTGGTCTAGCGAGCTACGTTATAAATCTCCATGGACAATATTCTTTGGTTTTCAGCGGTCTTGTTGGTCATAGGTGCCAGAGAACACCAAGGATGGTGTTCCCCTAAGGGGGGGGAGGGGTCTGTAATAGCCCTAGGTTAAAAGTTCATGTAATAAAGTTAATAAAGACAAAATAAGACCAAGGTCATGGGACACATATTCCAAGCTGAATGTTGAGAAAAACATCCTAGTGGGTGTTTATTTGGTTTATTATGGCTAAGGAACTTGGTAAAGACATTGGAAAAGGAAAAAATGCCATTAATTTGCATTTTATTTATGAAAAAAATAAAATAGGAGAAAAGGGAGATGAAAGGTCACGAGTTTGCATGACATAAAAATTGAAGGAAAAATAAAGGAAAATGAAAAAAATAAAGGCCTCAATGATAAAAAGGCTTTTAAGGATCAATTCACGAATTTTGGCTAGTTAAGCTTTTATCAGTTTAGTTTGGAGCTCTCTCTCTATTCTCTTACACTCTTGCACACTTAGAGAATTCTTGGAGCACTTTAGCATTGGAGAAAGGAAATAAAATGAAGGGAAAGAAGGCAAAGAAAAGTAAGGGAGGAAAATTTGGATCAAGCAGTTTCAACGATATTACTTGCAGGTAAAAGGTTGCATGTGTGATTTCCTAGTTGGTTAGTGAATTCATGATGCATGCATGTGTGTATTTGGTTCTCTTGTTGTCATCAACATGGGTTTTTCTAGGTGTGAAAATGGTTTCAACCTTGCCTTGCTATTTTTGGATAACCATAGTGTGAGGGTTTCTTTTATTTAGTTGAGCTTTGAATTTCCGAATCGTTTTGGAACTAGGTGAGCTGGTCTCAGGAAAATTATTAAGGGCCTAGGAATCCCTTGATTGGTTTTGGTGGGATTGCGGTAAATTATGAGGGTGGAGACAAGCAAATTCCTCAAGGTATTGGTGAAGAAATTCTAGGGCATCCAAGCTTGTTTTGGGCCTTAGAGTGATCCCTTGACCGGTTTTGGTGGGATTGCGGTAAAGCCTGGTTGTTTATGTTCTTTTTTTGGGGCCTAGGAATCCCTTGATCGATTTTGGCAAGATTACGGTAAAGCTTGAGGGTGAAGGTTCTTTAATCTCCGGGAAGCCATGGTTGTTTTTTCCTTGAGTCCCACATTCATGCTTGGAATATGGCACCGAGATGATTGGCTGAAAGAAATATTTTGTTAAGCTCACTCTATGGTCGAGTGGTACGTGGAAGTCTCTGGCTTGGTTGCCTTTTGTATATGTTAATAATAGATATTTTCCTCTTGTATTTCATTATTACGTGTACTTGTTATTATGTGGCTTTGATGGTTGTTCTATCATGGTTGATATGTTGGTTATTTGCTGGTTATAAGTATGGTTTCATAACAGGTTCTAGCTATGGATCCTAACATGTTTTGATTGGTAAATGAATGATTCTTGAATGCATTACCTAATAGATGTTATTGCAACTATTATGAGAGGGCATTAGACCTTCTTGATGATTCTCAGATAAGTGTCAAAACCCTATGTTCAAATATGCATTCATGACCTGCAGATTACATGTTCTCAATGTGTTTGACGCAATGATTGTCATGGTTAGACATGGATAGGTCAAGTTTTTTATTCAAGTTTGATTGAATGACTTTGTCATCATGTTAGAAATCATTATGGAAAGTCTCGCTGAGTTATGGGCAGTGGTTTGGAGGCTAACCAGGAAATTAGGCTCAGAATCTGGAACCGCATGCTCTGAACTGAACATTTTGGGTTACAAGTGTTGGGATGCAAGCTTGTGCATGTATTTGGAGGCTTCTAGTCGCATGGAGCCTTTGCTGTGGGAGCGGTTGAGGGCCCAAGGCAATGAAAAGGTGGTGCAACTCAGTATTGTTCCACCTGGGGTGGTTACTCAGCCTCTAAGTGACCTGTAGCCCCTGTAGGATATGGTGAGATGTAATTTTCTCATTAGTAGTCGGCCCCACTTCCTTAATGGGACCTAGGATATTGGGTAATGTCATATTAGCTCTATGTCTCATGTTTACCTCGACAATCGAGTGAAAGTGGGTAAATGTGGGAGGGTTGGTTACAAAAACTATAAGTAATAGGTTCAAATTTCTCTAAGTCCCTCGGATTACTAATGGTGATGGGAAATTGAGCCACTATGCATCAAAAAATTACAAAAAAGAGGGAGATCTTGCAATGTATTACATGAAGAAAAAAATGTGAAGATTCTTGATGGAGCTGTTACTCATCAAAATTGGGTGACCCAATAAGAGAATTTTTTCTCCTAGATATCTCTTCAGTCGACATTTGGAATCCTCTAAATGGTCACTGTGTATCTGATACATTGTGCCATTTGATCTCTGCTCCCTGCAATATTCATATGCCCCCTCACTGATCTGTTAAGTGCATATGTTTGAAGATGAGGAATCCAACCCAAAAGGTATGTTTTTCATTGTGAAATTGGGTTGCTTATGCTTGTTTTTCCTTGGGAATTTTGGTTATGGATTATTGGGTGACCTTGAATAAGGAATGGTTTTGAACGTAGTTTTGTTCCCTCACCTTAAATGGGAGGTTAATCCCCAATCGTAGTCATGTGGGATCTCCCCTATTGACCTATGGTTTTAGAAAGAACACTACTTGGGAAACCTCGATTTTGGTTGCTTGGTTTTGTTTTCTCATTCTATATTTTTCATTCCCTTATGCACATTGTTAGGGTCCTATAATAATAGGATTCATAATTTTGAATTGACTTCGATTAGTCTTGTAATATGTACATAATTTGATTTTTACAAAAAATTTTACCCATATTAGAAAAATAAAAAATGTAAAGAGGGTAAAATTCCGAAAAGAAAAATCAAAGGACTTGAAAGAAAAAATATAAAAAAAGAATATGAAAATGGACCCCGAATAAAAAGAGATAAAAATAAAACATGAAAGTGATGCAAATCCAAATGCCACTACTATTTACTTTTACTGCAAAATAAATATTGTGTGCAACTTGTTAAAATGCCACAATCCATGAAGGCTAAACAACTTAATCTTAACCTCTCATGCTTTAAATTTCATGTTGTTAGATAGAGAATAAATATCTAGCCAAAGAGTTTAAACTTGGCAGATCAGTAGTTAGGTAGAGTATAATAAGGAGCTCAATAGTTTAATCTGAGCCCTTGGAAGAAATAAGGATAGAATTAGCTAGTTTTCTGTTTAAAATAAAAATGGATAAGGGTTTGCAAGCTCAAATGCACACATGTAAATGAATAAAAATTTTAGGGTAGCAGATGGGTAGGTACAAGTAGTTTTTACAATCATGGATAAGCAGAAAATTGGTCATTTCATTTCCTAATTTCCTTCAAAAAAATCATCCCCTTGTAAAAATACTCCATCCCCTCCATTTTCATTCTTTCCCCTTATTTCATTACTTTCCCCCTTGCAAAAAGCCCCTTTTCCTAAGTTAAGAACACATCTTACTTAAGAAAAGTGAAAGCCCTTTACTAATTCCCCTTTTATTCAAAAACTACCCAAAAACCCAAAAAATAGTTTTTATCCAAAGTATAAATGTTAAAATGTTATATCGGGACTCACAATGATGAAATCTACTCCCAATATCATGTTTTACACTAGTATTTGTGTATTTGACATATCCCGCATTACATTACTTTATTAACATCTAACCTAATGTATTAACTCCTGTATAAACCTTTAAACCTCGTATTAAATTAATTCCTTTATGTATTATATCCTAACCCATATATTTTATTTAAACATATAGTTTAAATCCCCACATATTATATAATCCCGGTCCCACTATATATTATCCCCGCCGGTTATAAATTTACACAAACCCGCATCCCATTGATTATATTATAAAACCCCAACCATATCACAAATTAACTAATATTATAAAGTCCCGATTATATGTATTAAACCTTAGTTTTAATACATATTTACTTCCCGCATCATTTAAACCCCGAGCCCCACGTCATTTGATCCTGTAACTCCATCATACTATCCTAGCCATCTGATATTCATCTGCCAGATTCGACCTCCAGTATTGCTTATCACGCATTTCATTGCCCGATAGTTAGCACACCCCAAACTTTGCAAAAGCGCAATTTTCGGGCTCTCCCTCCCCTCTACGTGGTTGATTTTCATTGGATTGCACCATTCAAAACAATACAGCTTACCACCTTTACTCATTGCGAAAATTACTTGGTTGTTTTCTCCCCCACGCCTAAACTGCCCTGTCAATTCAAAATTGACCGCCCATTAAATGCATTAACCGTTGATAAAAATGCATAAAACCACCCTTTTTGCACCCTTTTTTTCACCTTTCTATTATATTTTGCACTAAAGAAGCTCTACCGACCAGTTTTCTCGCTACTAGATCACGTTACCGACCTCATTTTAAGCCCAATTCACTAGAATTCGAAGATCTTTGATGAAACAGAACATTTCATAATCAAATTAAGGCTTATAAAGACCAACAAAGCTTCTGAAAACTTTCTTCCACCTCAGAAACCCTCCTGCACAGAAAATCTTCAGTTTTCCAGGTATTCTCCAAAAGAAAAGACCACATTCCTTGATCTAAAGAAGTAATACAGTTAATCGAACCATTTAAGAGCCTTAAGCAGACCAAGAAAGCCCTTTTCCTTCATAAAAGCTCTTTTCTGTAAACCCTGGACCTACTTACAGAGATTCTAAAAACCTTGGACTATTAAAAATCACAGATTGAGTAAACTGAAGAAGTTTAAAGCCTCTATAGACCTGAAAAATCCTCTTGTGCCATTAAATCCATTTTCTGCAAAACTCTAAGTGCCTTTTTACCAAATTCCAAGGTCTTGAGACTACTTTTGGTCATAAAAATTGCATCATAAGCCCTAGATATCTGTTGCAGAAACTCTAAGGTCTTGAGATTTCCTTTTTTGTTATAGAGATTACCGTTTAAGTTAATTGAGAAGATTTATACCTTTGCAGACAAAAGATAGGGCCCCTATTATATCCAAAATCCTTCTGCAAACTATTATAACTTTCAAAGGTGCTCCTACAGGCCTAAATCAGTGTTCTAAAGTCAAAAGAAGAATTACAAAGTAGAGATGAACCTGCCAGCGTAAATGACACTTCATTATCCAGCTGCAGCTTCGTTGAACAACCAAGAGAGAAATCAGTAACAAAAGGAAGACAACAAACAAGTTATTTCAATAAAAAGGGGACAACTAGCATTAGTTAGAAAGTTGTCACTATCTTCTTGCATGAAGATATTTCTTTTCCATGAATAAATCCTAAGTTTGTTTTAGGATATTTTGTAAAGAGTTTCTGTATAAATACTTCTCATTTAGAAATATTGAGTGTGGATGAATTGCTGAACATTTTTATAGTTGTACTATTCTGAACCTAAGGGTTATTGTACCAATTTCAAGTCAGCAGACTGGATTAAAGCAATAAAGCATCATATTACAGGATTCATGTGTTGGGCCACTACAGTGAAGTTTTTTCACTTTTTTCCTTGTCAATTTCTTATGTTTTCATCAATACTTGAATGTGTTCTAAATCTAAATGGTAAATTAGGAATTGTTATTTTCAGAATATGTTAAAAGCACTCTGTTTTGAATAATTATCATTTATATGTTTTCCACTGATATCTAGATTAGGGAACCCTTAATTGCTCTCTAGTTTCGATTGACCTCTGCCTTTTCACTCAAAATCCGGATTTAAGAACCCTTAAGTGCTCTTTTACCCCGATTAAAACCATTTTCACCATCAGCCTTGAAGATCTGAAGTAACTCAGCTATCTTGCCCTGTAAACATTTCCCTTTAAAACTTGATCCTAATCTGACTTCTTGACACATTGACTCCATTATCCCAATGGAAATACAAACTTACATCTATCCATCTAATTAAGTGACTTCACCACCAAATCAAATCAAAATCCAAAACCAATTTACCCTACATAACTAGCCTAAAATCAAATACAATCAACAAAGATAAATCATATAGAGAGAGCCCTCTTTGAGCATTAGGAAGGCTAGATCCTAAGGCTTAAAAGTAGGTTTGCGATTACCTCTAATATTGGAGTGATAACATACTAGTGACCATACTGGGGAACTAACCAATCCTCAGTTTTTAAATAGATCTTAAAGGAAATATTTTCAATTATCTTTTCACCTTAAGATTGTTTTAAATAGTTGTGAGTATATTTTCATAAAAAATATAATTATGGCTTCCAGAAGAGTCTACTATACCAGGTCCAATCTAGATGCACAATCTTCTTTCATAATAGATAATCCTGACATGATTGTAAAGAAAATAAAAAAAGTAGAGAGTGTAGGTAATAAGATTTCATTGGTCAAAGAAAATTATCTTCCAAATAAACTATCAAGTTTACAAGACGTAGAATTTGATCTAGATTTTGAACAAACTTTGTTTAGAACTAAATCAAAAAGTGATATACATAATACTGTAATAGATCCTGATTTCATTTCATTTATTGAAACTAAGAAGGAAACTGTTTCAGTTGATTCTGATCAAAAGATTTTGTGCCATAACTACAACTTTGATTCAAGAAATTGATGAAGTTTATTTACAAATTCAGTTGAATTGACTGTTTTATCAGCCTATACCCCTAAGCCTTCTACTAGTCATTTAGATACCAGTCTTTTAGAATCTGTAAGTTCATCCTTATTTACTACCACTTCATCTATAGTTTCCACTACATTTCATTCCACAGATTCATTTTTTCCTAAGCAACCATTTCAACCTATAATTTTATTTCTATCTTCTACCAACTCAAGTTCATCCCCTAGCATTTCTGTTGCATTTTCCAATACATCATTCTGATTTCCAAGCACCTCTTCTAGCATCCCAACTTCATCTTCTAGTATCTCAACCACATTTGCAAGTACATCTTCTTATATCCCAATCTCATCTGCAAGTGCCTACATCAACAAGTACTTCTAGTTCTTCACCAAGTACTTCAAACTTACCTCCTAGCCAAACTAGAATCCAAGCCATGGCTATCAGATATGCCCCACTGGTCCTACCAGTGCAGTTACATAACATGCCCCAAGATTATCAAAGAAAAATCTTTCAATTTGATGGAACAATTGACTATACTGCACAACAACATGTTAATAAAATTATAGACTACTTTGAATTTCATGAATTAGATGATGATGATGTCCAAATGAGACTTTTTTCTCAAACTTTAGTTGGTGATGTTAAAAAGTGGTTTAAAGGTTTGAATGCTGGTAGTATTGTTGATTTAGTTGTTTTTCATAAGATGTTTCTAAATAGATGGGAGAAAAAGAAGAATCCATTAAAATTTTTGTCTGAATTTGAAAATATAGAAAGAGCACCAAACGAAACAGTTCAAGACTATTGTACAAGATATAACAATATTTACAATGCAATCCCTGCTAATCTTAAACCTCCTCCATACTCTGCCCTTATCAAATTCCCTGATGGATTTGATACAGATATGGCTTATCAACTAAGAGAGAGGAATCCTGAAACCTTAGAACGGATGCAAAGTAATGTTGTAAGTGTAGAGGCAAACTTATTAGCAAATAAAGCTAGATTAAAAAATCAAAGGAGAGTGACAATAAAAGAGGAAACATCAACTTTAGATTTGAAAATAGATAACTTAGCAAAAACATTAGAGAGAATTATGGATAGGTTAGATAGTATGGAAAGGAAGCCACAATGTGATAACCAACAACAAGGACCTCAAATTAGAAATCTCAATTTCAGGAAAAACACCAACACTGGAAAATCCAGAGAATCAACACCTCACCAAACAATAAGACCACCTTTCCAAGAGAACTATGCTGAAAGTTATCACCAAAATGAAAATGATGAAGACACTCATATCAATCTAATGGGCATTAATGATGATAACACCATTTTTCTTACACAAGAAGAACAAGAGTTATATGAATTACAACTACTACAATTAGATTCTGGTGAGTCTTTTGATTACAAACAAGGTTATGAGTTTGCAATTAATGAAATTCATAAGAAATATAACCTTAGGAACAAGAAAAATGTAGAGCCATCTACTAATAAATCTTCCCAAACTCAAACAAAGAAGACAATAGAGGCTCATACAACTAAAGTTCTGCAAATCCTCCCTAGGGAAACCCAACAAAACTCTAGTCCCAAATCCCAATCAGAAAATTTCAAGTCCCAAAATTTCACCTAGTCCTAAAATTGTTGACATAAAAGATACTGTTGTTCAAACATCATCAGATTCTCAAAAATATTCTGCTGCCAAGACAAAAAATTATGTTAAAAAAACAATTTCAGATCCAAAAACATCTACTGCTGATCCAAAATCAGCTGATTCTAAAACAGCCACTACCAAAACAACTACTGAAACCACAAAATCTGCCAAAACTTCCACTGCATCTCAAACTATCCCTGAAAAGAAAATTAAAAGTAAAACAATGGAAATGCAAACAAAAAATGAAAAACCAACTGTAGAAAAATAAGATAAACCTACCCAAACTGTAGTTACAAAAGAAGAAATAATTTAGCTAGGAAAATCACAAGCACCCTTCAACATCTAAGCTGAAATTGCCAAACTGAAGATACAAATTCCTTTACCAAAATTGGTAAAACATGACCTATACAAATCCCATATCACTGAGACTTTAAATATGAATGATGGAGAAGATTTTGTAATTTTGAGTGATGATCAGCCATAATTAATCTTTGGTCCTGAAGTTAATGGAAAACACCAAGAGGGAGGAGTTCCTCCTTTCTACATTAGCTTAACTGTTCATGATCAGATTTTACATAATGCAATGCTAGATTCAGGTGCTTCACATAATTTGATGCCAAAAGAAATAATGGAAACCTTGAATTTAGACATCACTAGACCTTATAAAGATCTCTTCTCATTTGATTCCAGTAAAGTGAAATGTCTAGGATTGATAAAATATTTATGTGTTACTTTAGTTCAATACCCTGGAAAAATCATAGTCATGGATATAGCAGTAGCTGACATCCCTCCTAAGTATGGAATGTTGTTATCTCGCTCATGAGGAGCTAAACTACAGGGATCTCTACAACTAGACATGTCTTATGTAACAATATCAGTTTTTGGCCAACCTAATAAACTCTACAGAGAGACATTAATGAAGTACATGGTTAGTAGTGTATAAATACCTCAAAACTATCTTATTTATTCTACACCTACTGATATGGACTCCTTCATTTTATGTAATTCTGAAACTGACATTGAGAACAACACTGAACTAAAACAGAAAAAGAAAGCACCAGAGAGTGACAACATTTTTCATGAATCAATATGGCACCTAGATTTTGATGGATCAATTAACAAATTAGGAGCAGGAGCAGAAGTTTGGATACATAACATGGAAAATAATAATGCAGAAGGTCATGCCTTTAGATTAAATTTCAAATGTACAAACAACATGGTTGAATATGAAGCTCTGATTTTAGGATTGCAAATTGTTAGAAATTTAGGAGTCAAAAGAGTGTCAATTATGGGAGACTCTGAGTTAATTGTGAAACAAATAAGAGGATAATATTCTGTATATAATCCAAGATTAAGCCAATATAGAGAAACAGTCTTAGATCTGATTAGTGAACTGCTTGAATGTGACTTTGCTGCAATTCCTAGCAAACAGAACATACAAGCACACAACATATCAAATTTTTCTAGCACCTACAATCTGCCTTTTTAACCAAATCATAAATATACAACAGAGGTTAAACACAGGCCTACAATACCAGATAATCTAAAATATTTGCAGATATTTTCACAGGATGAACAGATTTATCATTTCATGAATGCTGAAGGAGAATTTCAGAATTTTAACATAGACACAGATTGTACAGTAGATCAAACCATAGATAGTGAGATCGATATAAATGTTGTAGATGTAAATTACTCAAGTAGAAATAGATAATTTAGAAAAGGTAGAGATTGAAGAATTAGCAGATGACGATTCTGACATTTTAAACCTTAAGAACAACTTTTTACCTAAGGGATTAGCCCTTTTAGAAGATCTTTTTGATTCAAATGATGTTTCAAGAAAACCAAAGATGGAACCATTAAGATCTGATATTGAAGAGTGCAATATAGGAACAGAACTAAAGCCTAAGATGATAAAAATTTCAAAAGCTTTACCTCAAGAAGAAAAAGTGAAATACATAGCCCTGTTTAAGGAATTCCAGGATGTATTTGCATGGAGTTATGAGTACTTAAAATATTATGACACTAGCATAATACAACACAAAATACCTATAAAAGAAGATCAAAAACCTTTCAAACAGAAGCTTAGAAGAATTAATCCAATTTTAATGACTTTAATAGAAAAGGAGGTTAAGAGAATGTATGAAGCCCAGATAATTGCACTAATCATATATTCTGATTGGGTTTCAAACCTAGTTCCCACTAGGAAAAAGACAACGGAAATCAGACTGTGTGTTGATTTCCAGAATTTAAATAAAGTGTCCTTAAAAGATAACTACCCTCTCCCCAAGATGGATCACAGTTTACAAAGGGTGGTTGGTTCTTTAAGGATTTCATTGTTTGATGGATTCTCTGGATATAACTAGATTTTAGTTCAACCAGAAGACCAACCTAAGACTGCTTTTACCACTCCTTGGGGTACTTTCATGTATGTGAAAATGCCTTTTGGATTAATGAATGCAGGAGCGACTTTTCAAAGAGTAATGGATATAGCTTTTGCTAAAGAAATTCATGATTTTCTTGTTATCTATCTAGATGATATTACTGTATTTTCAAAAACTGATAATGAACATCTGGATTACCTAAGACAAGTATTTATCAAATGCAGAAAATTAAGCATTTCTTTAAATCCTAAAAAGAGTCTATTTGGACTGGAAGAAGGTAAATTGTTATGACATATCATATCTAAAGAGGGAATTAGGATAGACCTAGCTAGAATAGAGGCCATTCTGAACATTAGTCATCCTAGGAATATTAAAGAATTGCAAGATTTCTTAGGTAAAATTAATTTTCTCAAAAGATTCATTTCAAACTTAGCAAAAATAATTAGAGAACTCAATAACATGTTGAAAAAAGACTCAACACTTAAATGGACTGTGGAGGCCAAGCAATCATTTGAATCAATCAAACAAGCCTTGACAAAAACACCAGTCCTAATAAGTCCTGATTTCAAAAAAGATTTCATTATTTTTTCCTTTGCTTCAAAACATACTATTGCTGTAGTCTTACTGCAGAAAAATGATCAGGGCAATGAGCAGCCCATTGCGTTTTTCAACAAATCACTTAGAGGTGACACTTTAAAGTATGATACAATGGAAAAGCAGGCATTATCATTACTGAAGGCTATCAAGGACATTAGAGTGTACATCCTGTATTCACATATCATTGCTTATGTTCCAAATTCAGTTGTGAAGGACATTCTAACTCAGAATGGGCCTTATGGTAAAAGAGGCAAATGGATTGCCACCATTTTGGAATATGACATAGAAATTAAACCCACCAAACTCATTAAAGTACAAGGTTTAGCCAAACTCATGGTTGAATCAAATTTTCATGCTTTAGATATTAATTTTATTGCCCAATTAGATGATCAGGAAGAGATGGCGACTCTAGAGATCAATGAAGCCTTTTCAGACTCACCATGGTATGCAGATATTATATTTGTATTACTAAATTTAAAAGCTCCTCCTGGATTATCAAGAACCAAAGCTATATTTTTAAAGTTAAAGGCAATGAAGTTTTGTATCATAGAAAATGCACTATTTTGGAAATATCATGGTGGCATTTTATTGAATTGTTTGCTTAAAGAAGAAGTTGATAAATTTTTGGAAGAGTTTAATGTAGGTGACTGTGGAGGACACCTTTACTGGAATTCTACTGTAGATAAAATCTTGAGAGCTGGTTTTTACTAGCCTACACTGTTTGCAAATGTGAAAAAGTATGTAACCTCCTGTCACAAGTGCAAAATTTTTGAAGGAAAGAAAAAGTTGCTACCTTTACCCCTTAAACCCATCGCCACAGAAATGCCTTTTCAACAATGAGGTCTTGACTTCATTGGTGAAATTCACCCTCCATCCCCAGCCCAACACAAGTGGATTTTGACAGCCACAAACTATTTCACTAAATGGATAGAAGCCATATCTTCGAGGCAAGCCACTGATACTGTAATAAATTCATTTTTAGAAAACAGAATACTGTCTAGATTTGGATGCCCCCAAAATATCATCATTGATAATGCAACTACATTCAAGTCCAAAAAGATGATTGACTTCTGTAATAAATACCACATTACCCTTGGCCATTCTATTGCTTATTACCTTCAAGGTAATGGTCTTGCTAAATCCTCCAATAAAATACTTGTGAATATCATCAAGAAACTACTGAAGACAATAAGAAAACCTGGAATAAAAGGTTAGTGAATGCCTTATGGGAAGATATACTTACCACAAAGAAGTCCATTGGTACATCACCTTATCAGCTGGTTTATGGGATGGATGTTGTTTTTCCATCTTCTTTAGGAGTACCAGTAATGAAGATAATCCAAGAACTGCAGGTTGAAACCAATGATATCCAAAGAAGGATAAACCAAACCATACACTTGCAGCAAACCAAGGAAGATGTCTATCTCAAGTCTCAAGTTGTTCAAGAAAAGATTAAAAATATATTTGACAAGAAGACTAAGGAAGATGATTTTTGTATAGGTGACAAAGTTCTTAAGTGGGATTCCAGGAGAGAAGAGAAAGGTAAACATGGGAAATTTTATTTCTTATGGAAATTCCCTTATGTCATTTATGGTTACAGAGGTAACAATGCATTCTTTTTGAAGGAGTTGGATGGATCAGATCTGCCAGGTGGACCTATCAATGGTAGAATGCTGAAGCATTACTATTCCCCAGAGTAATAGTAGTTCACTTTGTTTACTTTACTCATTGTACATAACATTGTAGATTTTAGATTGGATTGGATGTTTTTTTAGCAAAGTTGAAGCCCGGAGAGAAGGCCACAAGATTTGAAAGACAAAATATCATAAGTTTCAAGGCCAGCTACAGTGAAATTCAAAGGCTACTAGTCTCAAAGTTCTTGACATTTCACCAGTAAATGTCATCCCTGTGTGGAGCCATTGTTAGGGTCCTATAATAATAGGATTCATAATTTTGAATTGAATTTGATTAGTCTTGTAATATGTACATACTTTGCTTTCTGCATGTTGTTTTCCCGTATTAGAAAAATAAAAAATGTAAAAAGGGTAAAAGTCCTAAAATAAAAATCAAAGGACTTGAAAGAAAAAATATCAAAAAGAAAATGGACCCCAAACAAAAAGAGATAAAAATAAAACATGAAAGTGATGCAAATCCAAATGCCACTACTATTTAATTTTACTGCAAAATAAAGATTGTGTGCAACTTGTTAAAATGCCACAATCCATGAAGGTTAAACAATTTAATCTTAACCTCTCATGCTTTAAATTTCATGTTGTTAAATAGAGAATAAAGATCTAGCCAAACAATTTAAACTTGGCATATCAGTAGTTAGGTAGAGAATAATAAAGAGCTCAACAGTTCAATCTGAGCCCTTGGAAGAAATAAGGATAGAATTAGTTAGTTTGTTGTTTAAAAGAAAAATGGATAATGGTTTGCAAGCTCAAAAACATGGATAAAGGTAAAATCTCTGGTCATTTCATTTACTAATTTCCTTCAAAAAAATCATCCCCTTGTAAAAATACTCCATCCCCTCCATTTTTATTCTTTTTCCTTATTTCATTCTTTTCCCCCTTGCAAAAAGCCCCTTTTCCTAAGTTAAAAACGCATCTTACTTAAGAAAAGTGAAAGCCCTTTACTAATTCCCCTTTTATTCAAAAAATACCCAAAAACCCAAAAAATAGTTTTTATCCTAAGTATAAATGTTAAAATGTTATATCAAGACTCACAATGATGAAATCTACTCCCGATATCATGTTTTACACTATTCTTAGTGTATTTGACATATCCGCATTAAATTACTTTATTAACATCTAACCTAATGTATTAAATCCTGTATAAACCTTTAAACCCCGTATTAAATTAATTCCTTTATGTATTATATCCCAACCCATATATTTTATTTAATCATAGTTTAAATCCCCACATATTATATAATCCCGGTCCCACTATATATTATTCCCGCCGGTTATAACTTTACACATACCCGCATCCCATTTATTATATTATAAAACCCCAACCATATCACAAATTAACCAATAGTATAAAGTCCCGATTATATGTATTAAACCTTAGTTTTAATACATATTTACCTACCGCATCATTTAAACCCCAGGGCCCACATCATCTGATCCCGTGACTCCATCGCACCATCCTAGCCGTTCGATCTTCATCCACCAGATCTGACCGCCAGTATTTATTATCGTGCGTTTCATTGCCCGATAGTTAGCACACCCCAAACCTTGTGAAAAGTGCACTTTTCGGGCTCTCCCTCCCTTCTACGTGGCTGATTGTCATTGGATCGAATCATTCAAAACAATACATCTTATCACCTTTACTCATTGCGAAAAATGCTTGGTTGTTTTCTCCCCTGCGCCTAAACCGCCCTGTCAATTCAAAATTGATCGCCCATTAAATGCATTCACTATTGAGAAAAATGCATAAAACCGCCCATTTGCACCCTTTTTTCACCTTTCTGTTATATTTTGCACTAAAGAAGCTTTGCCGACCAGTTTTCTCGCTACAAAATCACGTTGCCAACCTCATTTTAATACCAATTCACCAGAATTCGAAGATCTTTGATGAAACAAAACATTTCAAAATCAAATTAAGGCTTATAAAGACCAACAAAGCTTCTGAAAGCTTTCTTCCACCTCAGAAACCCTCCTGCACAGAACATTTCCAATTTTCCAGGTATTCTATAAAATCAAATACCATATTCCTTGATCTAAAGAAGTAATATAGTTAATCGAACCATTTAGGAGCCTTAAGCAGACCAAGAAATCCCTTTTCCTTCATAAAAGATATTTTCTGTAAACCCTGGACCTACTTACAGAGATTCTGAAAAACCTTGGACTATTAAAAATCACAGATTGAGTAAATTGAAGAAGTTTAAAGCCTCTGTAGACCTAAAAAGCCTCTTGTGCCTTTAAATCAATTTTCTGCAAACTCTAAGTGTCTTTTTACCAAATTCCAAGGTCTTGAGACTACTTTTGGTCATAAAAATTGCATTATAAGCCCTAGATATCTATTGCAGAAACTCTAAGGTCTTGAGAATGCCTTTTTTGTTACAGAGATTACAGTTTAAGTTAATTGAGCAAATTTATACTTTTGCAGACAAAAGATAGAGCCCCTGTTATATCCAAAATCCTTCTGCAAACTATTATAACTTTAAAAACTGCTCCTATAGGCCTAAATCAATGTTTTAAAGTCAAAAGAGTAATAAAATTGATAAAGTAAGCAAATAAATGGCTTCAAAACATCAGAATTCATCGCTCTCTACAAGACCCCGTTGTAGATATAAAGAGCACATTCAATTAGTCGATTACGTACTCTTCAAGATTATTGATACAACATAATGAACTGTTCTTCTGGAGTTCTCCAATCATAGAGCCAATAAAAATCCATAGATCAAACATAAATTTTTCATCTCGAGTCTAATTTACCAAAATATGTTGTTCCTAAATCCTACCAATGCCAAGAATTAGACTCGTGAATCATGCTACTTCCATGATGAAAGAGTTATAATAAACCATGGAAAAAAAATTTCCATTTACCATTACCGCCGAGTCAATTAATCAGATGTCAGCAGCATTATTCCCAGGGCCTAATGAATTCCTTTATCCATCGCGGCCCTCACTTTCCGCCTATAGCTCTAACTGACTTCCCCAAGAGGTTTCACATATTCCAAACTTTCATGCCTTTCTATGTAGAGATTCCCAAGACAACTTCATACCCTTCGCAAAATTTTCTCCAAAGGACAAGAAATATC
The DNA here is from genome assembly GCA_034641835.2 of Pinus albicaulis. Taxonomy (NCBI): domain Eukaryota; kingdom Viridiplantae; phylum Streptophyta; class Pinopsida; order Pinales; family Pinaceae; genus Pinus; species Pinus albicaulis. The sequence continues at coordinate 1,324,714,882 of CM076578.1, forward strand.
ATATCCATGTTTTCTTTTATTCTTGGTTATTTTTCGATGAACATGTTGATGTAGTAGTGCTAGGTTTTTTTCCACCACACTCCGTCAAGCTCCTACCATTTTTAATTTTTCCCAATATCTTGTTGACAATATACATGAGAAATTGGTCAAAATTCCTTGAAGGTGTTTTCAAATATTCCTCATTCATATTCCACATGTTCTTATACTTTCAAGCCCGAGAAATTTAATATAAACCTTCAAAAGCTTCGATGTAGAAGAAAATCCTCAATTAGTCATCTTTCTGACTTCCTCGATAAGGAAAGACTCCAATGAGTTGACTTATACAAGCATCGATTCTTTCATTCATCCTATGGAAAATTCGATGAACAAAAACATGTAGCCGAGAGTTAGTGAAGAGATTAAGAAAAAGTCCCTCCAATTCTGAATACAATAGGACAGTAATTGGTACTGACACTAAAATCACACTAAAATAAGAGTATATGGATTAAGTCCGGTTCCATATAAACTACCTAAATAGTCTACTATAAGGTTATTTTCCCTTTGAATACATAAGGCAGATTCTTAATTCGGGGACAGTAATTAATTTCTTGGAAAGAAAAGAAGAAGACATACTAAATTGAAGAATTAGTTTGGCCCTTTTATTTAAATAAATAGATATGTAAGAGGTCCTGAAGAAGAATTTTTTTACATGAGTTTAAATTCAAAGAAAAAGTTTCTCGGTGGTATTAGTGATCCCTTGAGTGATAAGTAAAATGAGATACATGAAAACTCACCCATATGCATGAAAAGAAACCAGAAAGTTAGAGAAATTATCCAACAATTCCAATGGTTGGAGAATACCTTGGTAGAGTGCGTAGAAGAAAACTGGGTACTAGTCAAACTTGCAAACCCAACCCGAGAAGAGAAAACAAAAAGAAACAAGAGAGGAAGGATCCTATATCACAGACTACAACAGACCAAGTTTAAATTGAGATACCGTAAAAAGCCTAAGTTCAACTCGCTAATAAATAAGTGGAAGAAATAGAGGTGCATTTGATACAAAAATAACAAGAAAAGACAACGCACCTCCTACACACCGAAGAAGAACAACAACCTACTACTTCAAAGACTCCTGGATAATTCACAAGCAACAAGAGTACGTAAGCTTCTTCATCTAAAAACCGCGTAAAAGGACATGGATATCAAGGAAAAGATAATAAAGAAATAAAAGCGTAAAATTAAGAAATTAAGACCGAAATATATTCCCAATATCCGAAACAAACTCCTAGCATCCATAATAGGCTACTTTGACCCCTTGACTATAAAAAACATGCATATGACATTTCTTCAACTCACATCTCAACCCTAGGTCATCCTCGATTACAAAAAGACACATTTTGATGTTCCCGCTTCAAAGATATTCATCCTCTCGACCAAATTGAGTTTCATACATGTATGGGAGATGATCTATTCTACACAGAGCACCAAGGCCATGAGTGTAAAAAAGTTAACAAACACTCTTGCAAATATCAAAGATAATATCAACTTGGAAAAGCTTCTTCACAGGAAAAGACTAGAATTAAATCTTACAAGAGCTGGTAATTGAAGTAGGATATGATTTAAAATGTTAAAGTGTACAAAAACCGATCAAGAAGAAAAATGCACATTGCTACATTAAGGAAATAACTTTAAATTTGTCCGCGTTTAACATCCTCAAGCCAAGAATTTCTTACAAGATACCAATCGTAAAGATGAAATGATGAATCTCATTTTATATTGTCTGTAATGTAAAGGGAATGGAGAATGAACTAGTGAAGTTGGTCCAAGATAAAAATGATAAGAAGAAATTCTAGTCACGTTGAACTTATAGCTACCGCTATGGTACCTTCCACACTAGTTGAATAATGGCAATCATACCCTATGCATATAGAGAATTACCAAGTTACTTCATCAATCACTTAAGCCACAAAATATTCAACAACAACAACACAACATTCAAATGAAGAAATCTAAGTAAAATTGACGTTGTAAGACATGTCTATTCAGACTAATAAGATAAAAATACTTAAGCAACAACTTAAAAGTCTTGAAGATCAAAATAACTACTAAGGTAATAAAAATGAATAACAAAGAGCCAATAGATTAAATGATCAAAATTCTAAAATGTGTTAGAAAAATATCTATCATTGAAATAACCCATGACTCAAATCAAACAACAAACTGGGCCAATATCATTGAAGTGCTTAATGATATTTTTCCATCAATACCTGTGTTATATATGAGCAAAAAAATTTATTCAAATCAGCAAAAGAAGAAATCCAAAGATCAAAGAAGAGCTTTGTAAGCAAACCTCAAGAAGCCCTTCAAATCATCAAGTTTCTAAATTCTAAGAATAGGCAAGAGCTAGAAGAAATTGGTATTAATGATAGTGTTATCACTCGATTTTCCTTGAAGTTATTGGGAGGAGGAAAGGGGTCCGAGGTAACCACAAACCAACTTTTAGGGTATTGTTAATCTAGCCACTCTACCTAGAGAGGGCTCTCTCTCGTAAGATTTAGCTTTGTTTTGAAAGGTATTGGGGCTAGTTATTAAAGTGTGGATTTCGATTGAATTTTGGTGATGGAATTCAATAGTTGAGGGTAATATTGAGTAGTTTAGGCCATTAGGCTAATGGAGTCAAAGAAAATGGCTGAATCGATTAAGTTTCTATCAAAAAGATGGTTTCACAAAATGGGCAAGGTAATCAAATAGGGAACAATTATAGATCTGTAGCAGAATGGAATGAAATTGAAATGGATGAAGGGAAATTAAGAATCCTTAAAAAATTTCAAAAAGAGGGACACTCTGGGATGATTATTAATAAAGAGCAATCAAGCACTGTCCAAATGAATAAACTAGAAAGCAGAGCAATTGAGAATTCACCGTTTAAACTAGTTCAAAATAGTGATTAGAATAACAACGATTAAAAACATATTTCACTTAAGTTCTTTCGATTTATTCGTTAATAATTCGGGATATGAAACACATATCATATAATAAATAAGTATAAAAACTTTAAACATAAGAGAGAGATGACTTATTGATTCGTTGTCCGACACAAGAATCATGTAACAAGTCTTTTGCATCAATTCCTCATCCAGCTAGCCATATGAAATTTTGTCCAACAACACTTTTGTTCCAAAGTAATCAAGGCTAAATAAAACACAGAATCCACACACTCAATACTCCACCGAGGGAGTATTTATACAAGAAATTATAAAAAATATCTCATAACAAATTGATATCTAATTCAGGATGACTCATAAGTATTTTACAATAAACTAGAGACAACATGGTCCTTGGGTAGATAAGAGAAATGATAACTGAGTGTTATGTTGTTTCCTTCTTTTTGAGAATGTGCTAGAGGTAGGCCCTATGATTTGGCTTGTTGATGTCCTCTTTAGTAACTCTGTATTGCTACTCTATTTTACATCATACTTTTATTTGTAACGATACACTTAATCATTATCCTTTTATCTTTCTTATCATGACTTACTCTAAAGAATAAGCAAAAATGTATGTAAGGATAAGTTTACAAAATTTCCAACATTTCTTCCCACCATTTACTTCCGATATTCGTTCTTGAAACTTCGCAGTTTCATCCGTCTTTTATATCCGAAAAAGTAGGTTGATTGGGACTAAATGCCTCACCTATGCTTCCAAGATAAACAAATTTTCCAATTTTTTCATGAATATTTTTGCATGTAGGCAATGCTATCACGATGAACTAGTTGAGGAACTCACCTTTATTTTCTGGCTGTGCTTGTCTGTTCCCTCTCTCTCTCTCTCTCTCTCTCTCAACATAACTTTCAAGGTCCATTTGCTTACCTCAGTCTACAAAGTATTAAAATCCTTCAAATGTATCCAATCTTTTTTATGAAGGCATTGATTTCTTCTTGTATCAGAGCATCTTCATTCTAGATTCTGCATGAGAGTTCTTTTGAAAAACTTTTTTATCTCCAAAATTGTTCTTGTCCTCCGTCTTCGAATGTCGAGTTCTTCGTTGATGTTTATTTTAGTATTCAAAAAGTGTATAAGTTCATTGGCTTTTAAGATGTTTTAATTTTTCTCAGATTTTTTAGAATTTTTCAGCAGTCAATTTAACTAGATCATTATGTTCATAATATCATTTGAATTTCGAGGGCCAAACATCATTTATCAGACTAAGATGTTGTCTTAAAGAATTTTTATTTCTTTAAAGGTCTCTCTAATGTGAGATCCTTTCTCCAATGCTTTAACTAATTTTTCTAACCTGGTTGACCTTCTTGTTTTCTCTAAACACTTATCTTTGAGAGATCATATTTATGTTCCAAAGTGGTGAATTGCACCTTTGTTCTCCAAGCTCTGCCACTGAGTTTCATTTTCTATCCATTCAATTTATTAATTCTTCTGCTTTTTTAAATTTGGGTTACTTTGATAATTTGTTACCGGGTTTACCATCACAGTTTGTAATTATCATGTGGGAGGCTAATAGCTTCTTGTCTTTTTTAATGCCTTTTCAAGCTCTTTTTCGCTTCATTAAGTCGCTCATTCAAGCCAAGAGAAATCCATTAATTCTTCTTCAGATTTCTTTGCTTTATGATTAAGACCCTGTGGGATGTCTGAGGCCGGTAACTTCTAGCTTGTTTTCTTTCAACGCGTAAACATTACCATCTTTTTTCTGATCAAGGTTTCCTATACCGTTGAAATCTTTAGGATTATGACCCAATCCAATGATTATTTCCTCCAAATTCTTTATTCTCGTTATCCTTAGCTCAAGAGTAGGCTTTTTCAAGCTGAATGGCATTAGTATTCTGAACTCGTAATTTGTAATGGTACTGATTTACCGGGCCGAGTAGAATAAATCATTTCAATTGCTTGTTTATGCAATGAATTTGATCCAAAGGATGAATATCCTTGCTATGACTTCAAAATTAGTTCCGATATAACTGTCAGCTTGTTTGGGGCTGCCGCACTTTGGGTTTGAAGTAATCATTACTGGTATCTACCCGTCGGGATTTCAGCTGAATGGCACTCTTGTTGATTCTTAGGAGCCATATTTAAGTATTGATTTAAACTTGAAGCCCAGTTGGATCATTTCTGGGTCTTTATATTAGTGAATGTTCTTTTATATCCTTATTATCTTTCACTCGGTGTGGTTTGAAAGAAGACACTCTACACTTTGCCGCCTTTGTACCTCCTTTTCCCTCTCGTGAATTAGTGGATGTTCCACCGACCGTACATGTTTGTCGATCGCCTAGTTCTTCTCCCTTCCGAATATCGCAGATTTAATGAATGTATTCCACTTCTCAGAAGAGGATTTAATTTTTTCTCGTTAACATTAGGTTGTTCTAAAGATCCACCTGGGAGCAGGGGTAGCTACTTCAAAGATTCTCTTTTTTTACCTGGTATTGAGAGTGAGTTTGTAAAATTGATATTTCTGCCACATTGGTATGAGTAGAAGAAATATGTACTTGACCTCTCGTTCTATGAAGTTTTCCAGGGTTGTTCTATCATTGTAAATTTCTCTCCGTAACTTGTATATATCACCTCTTTCTCCTTTCCTTTAGATGTGCTACTATAGCCAATGCACCGATTCGTAAATTTTGTTGAAGTCCCAAGAAGAAGAACCACACTGTATCTACCCATCCAAAAGAGTCTAGGTCAAGTATTTTTTCAAGGTCTTTCATAACATTTTCAACACCGACCTACTCATACTGATTTCATTCTTTCAATGTCCCTTCCATCCATTCACCCATATTGGCATATTGTTCAATTCTCTGGGATTATTTGATGAATGTATGGTGATAATTTGTTTTTCATCCTTCTATCACAAATAAAGCTATTTGGGTCATAAGGTACCCAATAGAATTTTTTTTTTAATTTGAGATAGTCTTCTAAGATTCTTTTAGCTTCCTTTCCATCATCCCTGGGGACTGGCAGACAAAGGGACCCACTGACTTTTAATCCCGAGTTGAGCCTTTTTCTTTGCATTGCAAAAATGGACTATGTCTGAATTGATCATTTGTCTAAAATACTTGAAGGCAAAGAGCCTCATTGGGACATATTTTGGCAACTTGAAAGGGCATAACTCACACCTATACCTTGATTGCGGATTTCGGTATAGGTACCACCACTTATCCAGAGCTGAGAGTTGGAGAATTTTCTTTGATTTCATTATTGACCCTAGAGGGGAGACTCACAACAAGGTGGTTGCAAAGGTAGTACAAATAGGTCAATAAACTCATTGTAGGAATAAGGAGTAATCAGAGGAATTAGAGTGATTGCAAGACCAAAAATATTACGTACCTAGGATTTCCTTTGGGTAACAAGTTTTTTGACATAAAAAGGAAACAAATGGATTGAAAGTAAAGCATGAGATGATAAATAACACAAGAATATTTGAATACTCTTTCATTCTCTAATCTATTGAACTCGATAATGGATTTTATCACAATGTAGGAAGAAAATCAAGGTCAAGTTATAAATAGTCCATAAAAATTAATAACAATAACAGCATCGATCAACATATCACTAGTAACAAACCTATTGAGGAGGATATCATTCAAAAATAAGCCTACCCACATTAGTGAAAAAGGTATAACCATAAGGGAGGGCCTTTGGGCCGATGTTCGGCAACATGAAGGTTTGGCAAAGGTTTATTTAACTCTTCATGGGAGGTAACAGCTGATTTCTAAGTAATTCTCCTGATGGAAAGGGGAGTCGTATTATGACCAAAGTTGAAATTGTAACATTTCTTTGATAGACCGAGCAAGCATATAAGAAATTGGACTCGAGGACAAGACTTCGTTGATTGGGATCACACTGGCACAGCAACATGGATTACTGTGAAAAATATGGACCGAGGGGAGAAGATACATATATGCTGGATTCCATAATCCCAAAATTTCTGAGTTGTTCAGTATTATCGTAGTGGCAAAAAATCGAAGAGGATTTTCACCGAGGACAAGGTCTTTAATTTGGAAATCCCGGACCGCTAAAGGCAGATAGTCTAAATCTGTGACGGGCATTCGGGGGTGCAACATTCAAAGCCACAGAATTTTATCGTTCTTGTGATTCAAAATGAATTCGTTTTGATGAAAAAACGAGAACAATCACAAAAGTTTGGGAATACAATCGTAATTTTGGGATTTGAGGAATGGTTCAGAATTAACATTGAACTCTACTACTTTTTCATGTGGAATAAAACAAAACCAAGGATTTTAGCGTAGTTCAATGGGAATTTAAATACATACCTTTCGAGAAATAAACAAGACAAGAACAAAGGCTGGTGGCGGAGAATTATGGATGCCTTCGACCGCAATTTTCTTCACTGTATGTCTTCAAACTTTGATAGTTGATTTCAAATGCTATATACACAGTCACTGTGACGAGATAAGAAATCGACGCGGGTTCATTTGTTTTATTCACAAAGTCAAAGGTTGGGGGTTTTTTATTTTTGTTTGATGACGTTAGTGGGCGCACAGACAGGCTGCAGAGGGGAGGGGTAGCGCTTTCCATCACATAGCTTTTGGGGAAGAGCGAGCCAAGCAGAGGGCAAGCGATTCCATATGATACACTATGACGTGTGCCATAATCGGCTCGTAAAATCGCTTTCGCCATCGTGCGTTATCGTTCGTACGAGGATGCGCAGTAATATGAATGAGAGCCATAGATCATATTGATTGATCGAATGAATGCCGGAAAGGAAGATGATGGGGAATTAATATGGTGGGCCCAGTAATTTATTATAAAAATAATCGCATCGTGCTTACTTGATCGGTAGATTAGGTCATTAATTAACCATGAGGGTTAATTAATCCCTTTTATATGGTGGAGTGTCTGATTTGTTTATTAATTGGAAATTTCAACCAATTAATCACTTTCAATAATTATATAGTTATTTTTCAACCAATGGAAGTGAATATTGGCACAATTTAGAATTTTATTAAAAATAATACAAAGGAAAAGTTGAATTTTCATAGGATTTAAATAATAATTAAAAAACTATTGCGAGAATAATGAAGCGCCAAGTTTAAAACATTGTGATTAATGTCTTTAACTTATGCTTTTATGAATATGGTTCTCAGCAAATATTGCATAATTTTCCAAGTGTAAAAGGGGATTTTACTTAGGAAAAGATTTTTTTAGAAGTGAATGAATGTCATGATTCTTAATGATTTTAAGTACTTAGGATTTTCCAATTATTGGGCCGAGGGTCCCATTCCTCCAAAAAGTTTTCAAGTGAACTTTCTGAGCCCTCTAATTTTCAAAGGCCTTAGTACTTGGGGAAACTAGTGAAATTTTTAGGGAAAGATGAGAAGGGGAAGTTAATAATTTTGACTTTGCATCAAGTTGGAAATTCTTCTCCATGTAATGTCTACCTTCACTCGTGTATAAGTTAAATATTACCACATTTTAGAGTCATTATCCATCACATATAATTCTGCAACATCATCTACCTACCCTACCTACTTTACCCTACCATTTTTCTTTTCTATTGTAAGTACCAGACTAGTAAACCCTAATGCTACACTTTTCTTTTTTAAGATAAGGAAATCTATTCTAATTCTAACCTACAAATCTAAAGGTCAGACATGGCTGAGCTCCTTTTATTTACTCTCATATATCTACTTATCCCAAGATTAAACAGCTTTGGTCAGATTTTGTTCTCACTTAAAAGAGCAAAATTGAAATATGAACTAGCTGAAGCTTACATCAAGCTATTGTTCATAAATTGTGGCATAAATACAAGTTGCACACAATTTGTTTATTTACATAAGAGAAAAAAGGGCAGGCACACTTGCACACTTTCCTTGGCCTTTATTTTATGGAGTTTCATTTTCTTTTAATTTTCTCATTCATTTTATTAATTTTACCCTCTGATTTTCTCTTTTAGGGTATACCCTTCTACATTTTTAAAATTTTTCGACAATATGGAAAACCTTGTAACAAGAGAAGTATGAAATATTACATATCTCATCAAGTCAATACATATGACACCTATTAGTATAGGAGTCTAACACTCAGTTCCACTAGATGGCTTTTTCAAAGTCAAGAATAAAATGTATAGTCTAAAATGATTTTGATCAACCATGGAATCTTCTTCGCTTGTTTCTTTTATTTTATGTATTGGCTAGCACATTTCCTAAGCTTATGGCCTTCTCTTCTAGCTTCAACTCCGTAAGTTACTGTATCCACTGCAACCAGCTAATAAAAGGATATAGTATGTACATGTTAAAAATCAGGATATCCCACAGCAGATCAGCACAGCCCAACATTCGACCATTAACCTGTCCTTCTTCGCTCACCATCCAGTTTTTCGTAAAATAAGTATTATTTCCCTTGTAAAGCATGAATAATATAAGGTCCTTTCCAATGGAAATCAAACTTCCCATGTTTTCCCTTATCCTCTCTTCCGAATCCCATCTTAAAATTTGTTTCCTACTTGAAATCTTCATTTCGTCCTTTTATCAAATATCTTCTTTATTTTTTCGTAATACTTGGGATCTTTGATAAAACTCCTCTCAGTCTGCTTCTAAACTGATAGTCTAATTTATTCTCCTTTGAATATCATTAGGTTCAACCTGAGTTTGAAGTAATTTCATCACAAGAACTCCTAAAGATGAAGGAAATATAGCTCTCAATACCATGGGACGAACTCATAAGGACTAGTCCCAATAGATTTTTGGTGAAAGTTCAACTGCCTATAGTGAATTTGTAAGTTTCTTGCCAGTTTTCTTGTTTTCTTCCAATAATTTCTTAATAATATTAATGAGACTCCTTGTTTGAAGATTCAGCTATTCCATTACTCCTATGGTAATAGGTCAGAGAATGGCTTAAGGTAATATTATATTTATTACAAAAAATTATCATCTTCTTTTCTTAGATTTTAAGGCAAGAACATTATCGCTATCATTTTCTCACTTACGTACCTAAATCTTGATAATATATTAGTTTCTAGGAATCCTATGATCACAATGTCATTGGCTTGTCTCGAAGGAATTGTTTCTATCCATTTGGTGAAATAGTCTCAGAGGTGTTGAGGATCCATTTGTGTTGGCCGGTTGAAGAGGATGATTTCTCCATTGAAAGCCAAGCCCCAACAGTTGGAAAGGTTTTTCAAAAGGGAAATTGGTTTCACTAGTAAAGGTAATAGTTTTCTCTTGCCTTCAAAAATTTGACATTTATGGCAAGCAAGATAAATTTATTTACATCAAAGAACAAGGTGGCCAATAAAATCCAAATTTTAGATCTTGTCTGCAATGGATTTCCAATAAAGGTGTCCAATTACGCCTCCTACATGGAATTCATCGAGAGCTTTGTCGCATTACCTAACAATAATCGAAGAATACCATCGCGATTTCAAAGAGAACATTATCTAAAATACAAAAATTTAAAGATGTCATCTTCAAAAACCTTTTCTTTGTTCTCGATAATCCCTTGGAGGAGCTTGCAGTTTAAAAATACATACCATATTAGCATACCATGGTGAATCTAAGAAGGCTCCTCAAGGATTGTGACTAATTTCCGTTCGGGTCATCTACCATTAATACCCAGTTTGAAGGGCTTTTTCCACGGGAGTTGAGCTAATCTCTCATTCCTTTATCACTTTGTAGGTTTTATTTCAATATCATACTCTAATAAAATCCATTTAATTCTTTCCCCAACTCCTATACGATTTAAGATGTCTTTGACAACAAAATATCACATGGGAATACAATATGTATATTTCAAAATCCTTGGTTATTTTTACAAGTGCAAAAGTTTGTTTTTCCATGAGGTTGGCTTTATCATACCTCAGTACTTCTTACTAAAAGCTATAGGTTTTCACATCCTTTTGATCATCCTTTTGTAATAAAACAATGCTATAGTATGTTCTGATGCAAAATGAAAATATTATGAAGTCTCTATAAAATCAGAATTGGGTAAGAACTGGGTGTTCTAGTCAAACTATTTTTATTTCTTCAAAATGCTTGTTTGGCTTCTACTATCCATTTATCACTTGAATCCTTTCAACAGGTGTTAGTAAGAAATATAATTAGTTCAAATTTAATCTAGAATGAATCTTCCAAAAAAATTGATTTTTCATACAAAAGCTTAAAGTTTTCACATTTTGTATATAGCAATCACAATATACTTTTGTCTTAAAGGTGGATCAATTCTAATACCATCTTTGGGAAATTATATGGCCCAAGAGTTTACCTTATTCAAGACCAAACAAGGACTTCTTTGGATTTAGAGAGATACCGGTAACAGATTTTATGAATACTGTCTCAGATGGTCCAAATGTTTTACTGAACTGATGAAAAAATAGTTAAATTATCCGTATATATAACATGAAAAGTCATGAATTTCTTTTTGCAAATGCAAGGTCCATCATTTTTCGAAGGTTGCTCTAGCATTTTTAAGTCCAAATGGAATTTTAACGTATTTGAATATGCCTCAGATGGTGTTGTAAAAGTTGTTTTTTCTCCTCGGTCATCGGATGAACCGTAACTGGTTGATCTAAAAAACCATCTCAGTAGAAATCCTAGAAGCACTTACTACTCTTTGTGAAATGTGATCCATTTTGGGCAAAGGGTAATTATCCTTCAAATAAACCATATTTAAACTTTTTTGCATCAATGGCTATTAATCCTTCATCTTCTCCGCTTTTCTTCCTAGAAAATACTAAATACACCCACTATGAAAAATCGATAGAGCAATTATCCTTTCCATACATTCGTTTGATTTTTCTAATTAAAAGGCAAATAATAAAGGGTTGATTCTTCCGAGCTGCTTAAATGGTTTCCTCGATTTTCTTCGTAGGTATTGTATTCTCGAATTATAAAGGTGTCATATGATTTCAAGTTTTCATAACCCCAGGAAAGACATCCCGGAATTCTCTCTTATTAGTTCAACATATTTTAATTTTTGATCCGGAGGCAAAGATTTTGATAACTTTATTATTTTAGGAGTTTCTTCGTCCAAACCATATTCCTCAATACTTCTGCTTTCAAAGGTTTCATTTTGGGCTCTTTGGAATATCATTAGAGTCAAAAAAATATCTTTAGAGGATTTAATCCTTAGGCAAATGATTATCTTTCAAATTAATGATCTCGTATTCCTCTTCATAATTTCATCAACCTCCATTTGTTTAAGGTCCCGCATTTCTTTTTTTTTAGTGAAATTTGTTGATGAAGCATTTGAATTGCATCTTCTTCAGAATGTCATTATTGTTCATTTATTTGATCGATTCTGAAGAACGTATCTTCATCTGCCATCATACCCATTCTCTAGAGTCAAAATTGTTAATCATCATTATTTGCAAACAATTTCCACCTCTTAAAATTGTCTACATTATAAATGGTCTGCCTAATCTCGTCTAGAACTGATGATTAGGTTAAAATGGTAATTTACAAGTGCTAGCAAACATTGCAAGACTATGAACATGCAAATTTTGTTTTCTTGGGATTTTAGCAAAGTCAGAGTTCATTAAAAGTATTGGCAACTCCCAACCTTCTGTATTCTCCTCATTCTGATCAAGCACGTAAAGTGACCTTGGATTCGACCACAAATCAGAATTCCCCTATAATAGATACTCTAATGCCTTAACTTGACAAGTTTAAGCCTCAGCAAAAGAGCTTCATATTCTCGCCATTATTAGTGCACTTAAAGTTTAATCAGGCACTGCCTTCAAGATGATCATTTTCAAGGTTGTGTATCCAAATTCTAGTGCTTCTGCTCCTAATTTGTTAATCGAACCATCAAATTCTAGATGCCAAAGAATTTCATATTCATAATTAAATGCATCTGTGGAACTTTCTTAATGAAGTGAGGACTGTTTTTGGAGTTTATATTGTTTTCTTTCATAATTCGATGTTTCTCTTTGTCCTCGTAAAGTTTTCAGATTTAAACAATGGGATTATTTGTAGTTTATTTTGGTTCTATTGTTGGAACTGAATTCAGAGAACGCATCATGATTATAAAGATTAAATGAGTCCATATTAGAGTGTACCGAGTAGACAGAAATTTTAGTTTTTCCTCGACTAATTAATACATATTTCATTAAATTTTCCGTATATCCTTTTTATGAACACCGAAATAGTAGCATGACAGCTATCCAATTGTTAGACCCCCAAGTTTTTCACCCCAAGATCCTGACAATAGCATACCATATTTTGGAGTAATATATGCTACTACTATATCCATTAAAAATTGCTTAGCAGTATCAACCAATGTAACACACAAATATTTGATTAATCCTAAACATCTCACTCGACTTGAATCAAAAGACAAAGATCTTGGTATGGTCCTGGGTGATGTCTAGGTTTAATCTCCATTGCCTTAGCGTTAGATTGTGAGATGCCCTAGAGTCAAGCATGGCATTGTGAAGTATTTTTATCTGTATGTTTAAAATCACATAGAATGGAGGAGTTCCTCCTACTTCCCGGTTTTCCATTTACTTGTGGCCAAAGAGTAACTGGCTATTATCAAAACATTTAATTAATCATCACTTCCAATATTGTTGAGTGATCTATTGATTTGACTTCGTATATATCATGTTTAGCTAGTCTGGGATAATGGAACAACTATTTTTAATTTTCCTATCATCTTCCAAATTAAAAGGTTTTTCATTCGAGTCCTTGTATTTCAAACAAATTGGATTGTCTTTTTCTTTTGTGTTTTCGCATTTTTCTCCTTTTCATGAGTGGGTCAGGTCAAGTTGTTTCCCAATCTAACTTTATGTTCCTCACATTTCGTTTAGGAGGAAGAGTATTGGAAAGTTTTCATTATTCAATGAGTACGTATACATCTTCAATTATTGGATTAGCAGTGGATTAGAACTTGATCTAGAAAGAATATGTGTGTTGTATAGTATTTGTTTTTATCTTTATATATTTATATTCTTTGTTCATTGCTCTTAGATATCAATTCTTCTTCTCCTCAAATTATTATATTTTCAGGAACTTCGTAAAATGGCCGCATCATATCCTTCCTTAAAGTCAAATGATTCTCCCCGAATGAGTTTGAAATTGATTAAAAATGTGAGATTCTTGATCATCTTGGGTCAATAAAACTTTCAAGTTCGTTCTTTTCATTCGCCGTTGTTTATTTGAGCATCCTTGGTTGTCTCTTTAAAAGTTTAGGCTTCAATATAATTTCCGGAATAAATGGTAGATGATCAAGACTGTGTTTTCTAATTATTTTGATTTTTTTGGTTCCTTCGAATTTGATTGCCACGTGATTAAATGGTTGACCATCCCAAGGAGATTTCTTTTCAATTTTTCTACTCTATCTCATAAATTTTCCATCCCTTTAATAATAGCATCCATTTTTCTCAAAATATGTGGGTTATTCATTTAAAGGAATTTCTCCTTTCAGCTACTGCTCTAGCGCGTTTCTCTATCACCAGTTGGCTTCAACACTAACAACTATACTTTGCATTTCTTCTAAATTTTGAGGAGCTCTTTCCTGTTGATACGCCATATCGTAATCAAATCCATCGTGGAATTTGACTAATACCGATTCTCCGGAGGAGGTCTAAGATTTTGGGGAATAGCATTGGCAAGCCTCATTGAACCTCGGTGACGTAATATTGCACAAGCCTCATTTGGTCCTCTTTTATTTTTCCAAATTCGATAAGAGTCAAGAGGATCTTTCTTCTTTTCCATATGTTTAAAAATGACCTATAAAGAGATTGTAACTTAGTAAATTTTTTTTGGCAGGAAGGGCTCTAAACCGTGTTCTGACTTAGTGAGACTCTTTTGGAAAATATCCTCATTCTCACATCATCAAGATCTATTTCATAAATTTCAAAATAATCGCTCATATTTTTAAGATGTCGGGTTGGTAAGTGCTGTAGGTTCCAAAACCATCAAAAGGAGTGATTTCATTTTGTAGTCTCGGGCATAGCCCCCAGATTTGGCCGGTAATACTAAAGGAGTATACCCTCATAGCCATTGTAAGAGGTAGCGATGAAATGTGAGGTTGGTCTATGAGTAGTGGGATGGAGGAGTAGAAGGGGTGGTTTGAGGTTGAGATGTTCGAGGACATACAGAATCAGAAGTCAAGTGATCACAAAAATATTTAAGATGTAACTTCAGAGGTGTTTAGATTGTATGGAATTTCGAAAATTTTTATCAATATAAAGGAGCAAACTGAGTTGTAAATATTCAAGAAATACCTGGTCTGGAACCAAATTTTCGACAACTCATATTCGAAAATTACAAATAAAGATGTGTTAAATCAAGCCATTGCATGTCTTACCAGAGAGATAAATCACTAAAAGGATGTGATAAGAGCTGATTCATAGAGAGGTCAAAAATTACCAGAGATTTTCTTGACTATCTTGTCTCTTAAGAATTCTAGGGATCGCATTCGGATTTTAAACACAGGTAGATTGGATCAGATTAGCCCTAGTGTAACGAGTCCTTTCGAAGCTAGGTTTCCTAGGTGATATTTTTATTTTTGTCTAAATGGAATGAAAAATACAACTTCAACAATATCTTTAAGAAGTTTTAGATATTGGATTTAAATTTTCTAAAGATTTATTTCCGACTAGAAGAATCAACATCAAATGTTCAAAACCAAGGTTCAATTCATAAACTAGACGAAGATAGACTAAAGCAACAATTATTTACTTATTCAATTGCAGAGGAAAGCATTTCAAAGGCTACCTAGCTAACTTCAGGCTCCGTGTGTATTGTTTATAGCAACGACAAGAATAATAAAATTATTCGCATCCCCTGGAGTCGCCACTATGTTAATACCTTCCGTATTTTCCTTAAAGTTGTTGGGAAGAGGAAAGGTCCGAGGTAACCACAAACCAACTTTTTAAGTACAGAATCTAGCCATGTACCTAGCGAGGGCTCTCTATAATATCTAGCTTTGTTTTGAAAGATATTAGTTGCTATTAGCGTGGATTTTGATTGAATTTATTTATGGAATTCAATAGTTGAGGGTAAGATTGAGTAGTTTAGGCCATTGGGCTAATGGAGTCAAAGAAAATGGCTTAACTGGATTAAAGTTTCTTAACAAAAGATGTTTCATTATGGCAAGGTAATCAAATAGGGAAAAATTATAGATCTAAAGTGAATGGAATGAACTCGAAAATGGATGAAGGGCAATTAAGAATCCTTCATCATTTTCTTCGAAAAGAGGGAAAACTGGATGATTATTAATAAAGAGAAATCAAGAATTTCATTAAATAACCAAAATGAATAAACTAGAAAACAGGAGCAATTGAGAATTCAGTCTCTGCTTAAACTAGTCTTAAGAAAACATTTAGAATAACAACGATTAAAAACAGATCGTACTTAAGCACTTTCTCTATTTATCTTTTCGTTAATCATTCAGATATGAAAGACATATCAAATAATAAACAAGTATAAAAAATTAAACATAAGAGAGATATGACTTATTGATCTGTCTAACACAAGAATCTTGTAACAAGTCTTTGCATGAATTCCTCATCTAGCTGGCCATATGAAATTTTTCCAACAAAACTTCATTCCAAAGTAATCAAGGTTACAAATAAATTCTAAGAATCCACACTCAATACTAATCAGGAGAATTTATAAAAATTATAAAAAATATCTCATAACAAATTGAGATCTAATCTAGGATGACTCATAAGTATTTTACAACAAACTGGGAGACAAACATGGTCTCGTAGATAAGATAAATGATAACTGATGTTATGTTGTTTTCTTTGAGAATGAAACAGGCAAGCCCTGAGTGATTTGGATTGTTGTTGTCCTCTTTAGTAACTCCGGTACATACCATGCATCGGTACTCTTTATTTGGTATTCGATACACTTTAATCTCTCGTTTATCCTTTTATCTTTCTTATCATGACTTACTTCCTAGTAAAGAAGCAAAAATTTATGTAAGGATAATTTTTACAAAAGTTCCAACATTTCTTCCCACCATTTATCTTTCGTATTCGGTTCTTTTATGCCTTCCCCAAAGTTTCATCTTTCTATATATCCTAATAAAGTAATGGATTAAATAAATGCTTCACCTCATGCTCAAGATAAAACAAATTTTCCAATCTCGTTTGTTATTTTTTTTCCAGAGGCCGTCGTCGATGAACTAGTCGAGGAACCGGCTCGATTGTCGCCGTGTTTGTCTACCTCAACATAAATTTCAAGGTCCATTAGTTTATCCTCGAAACTAAAGGATTGGGAACTTTTCTTCAACAAAGATGTATCCAATATTTTCATGAAGGCATTGATTTCTTCGTACATCGCAGCATCTTCATTCTAGATTCTCGATAGAAGTTCTTTTAGTAAAACCTCTTTTTATGTCCGTTTAAAATTGTTCATGTCCCGTCTTGAATGCCAAGTTCTTCAATTTGATGTTTATTATTAGTATTCAAAAAGTGTATAAGTTCATTGGCTTCTTCTCGGCATGTTTCATACCTTTTTCTTGATTTTATAATTTCTTCCACAAAACAATTTAACTAGATCATTCTCGTCTATACATTATTTGAATTGAGGGCTTATTTATTGGACTGATTATGTCTTAAAGAATTTCTTTTATTTCCTTTAAAGGTCTCTCAAGGTGAGATCCTTCTCCAATGCTTTAACCAATTTTTTTCAATACGTTAACTTTCTGTTTTCTCTAACACTTATCTTTTGAGAGATCATATTTATGTTCCAAAGTGATGAATTTCAATTTTGTTCTCTCGAAGCTCACACTTGGAGTTTCAATTCATCCATTGACTTTATTAATTCTTCTTGCTTAAATTTGAAGTATTTCCCCGTGATAATTTTGTTGGCCAACTCGTTGTTGTTGTACCCGTAATTACCGACATCGTAGATGCTCGGAATATTGGGCTACTTGTTCCTTTTAATGCCTTTTCAAGCTCTTTTTCGTGCTTTCATTAAGTTGCTCATTTAGTTTCAAGAGAAAATCCATTAATTCTTCTTCGGAGTTTTTCTTTATGATTGTTAAACTTCATGGATGCTTCGAGTAAGTTGGCAACTTTAGTTGTTTTCTTCAATGTTACAATATCATCATTTTTCTTGATCAAGGCTTCTATACCCTTGACATCTTTAGGATTATGACCCAATCCAATGATTATTTCCTCCAAATTCTTTAATATGCTTATCCTTAGCTCCGAGATGAGGCTTTTTCAAGCTGCAATTGTGTGCATTAGTATTCTCTAAAGAATCATGTAATTTAGGTCATCATTGATTTATCACTTAGAGTAGAATAAATCATTTCACCTATTTTTTTATGCAAATTATTCTGATCCAAAGGATGAATATCCTTTGCTAAGACTTTTGAAATTAGTTCGATATAATCATACTGTTTGGTGTCAAGACTTTGGGTTTGTATGACCATTACCATCTAATTGCCAGATGTCATAGTCGAATGAATTTTTGGTTGGATTCTTAGAGCCATCTTTAAGTATTGATTGTAAACTTGAAGTCTTAGTGGGTCATTTCCGGCCTTTATATTTATGAATGTTTTGATATCCTTGCATGTTTAATCGGTGGTTTGAAAGAAGACACTTCTACACTTTGCTTTCTTTGTAACTCTTTCCTCTCGGAATTCACTGATGTCGACCGATCGCATATGTTTGCCGACCGCCTAGTTCTTCTCTCCGACTATCAAAGATTTCATGACCGATTCCCACTTCTAGAAGAGGATTTAATTTTTGTCTTTTAACACGTTTTCTCAAGATCCAATGATAGGGGCATGTTTCCGCATTCTTAACCTCTTTTTTCATTGAGAGAGTTTGTAAAATTGACATTTCGCCACATTTGTCCGAGTTGAAGAAATATGTACTTGACCTCGTTTCTTAGGAAGTTCGTTAGTCCGTCATTGTAAATTCTCTCCGTAACTTGTATATCGGCCTCTTTCTCCTTTCCTTTAGATGCTACTATAGCCACGACCGATTTCCTCGTAAATTTGTTGAGAAGTCCCTACAGTAAGAACCAATACTCGGTATCTCTATGACTCGTTCAAAAGAGTGTAGGTCAAGTATTTTTCAAGGTCTTTCATAACATTTTTAACATCGACTCCGTCTACTATCTTGTTCTATCAATGTCCCTTCCATCCATTCATCCATATTGGCATATTGTTCAATTTTTGGGATTCTCTTTTCGATGAATGTATGGTGATAATTTGTTTTGCATCCTTTACATCACAAATAAATATGTTTGGGTCGAAGGCACCAATAGAAACCTTTTTTTAATTTATATCTTCGTATTCTTCACAAGAAGATCCCCAGGAATTGCGTACAAAGGGACCCAATTGACTTTTAATCCCGAGTTGAGCTCTTTTCTTTTCATCACAAAAATGGACTATATCTCGAATTGATCATTTTTCTCGAAATACTTAAGGCAAAGAGCCTCATTGGGACATATTTTGGCAACTTGAAAGGGCATAACTCACACCCATATATATTCTAATTTCCTCGCACTGCATATGTACCACTACCTATCCTATATTGCTTCGAGTGTTGGAGAATTTTCGATTTAATTATCAATTTATGTAGAAAGAGACTCTGTCAACAAGGTGGTCACAGGTACAAATAGGTCAATAAACTCAATAAGAGACTACAGAATCGCAGGAATTATGAGTGATTGTAGACCAAAATATTGGCGTACCTAGATTTCCTTTTACAAAGTTTTTTGAAATAAAAGGGAAACTTTCCGATTGAAATTAAAGCATCAGATGATAAATAACAAAATAAATATTTGAATACTATTTCATTCTCTAATCTCATGAACTGATCATGGATTTTATCACACGTAGGAAGGGGACCATACTTGACACAATAGGCTGTCCACAGGGGTAAAATTGACAACAATACTAGGGTTAATCGATGAACATATTCACTAAGATTAAACCCATTATAGAGGATATCATATTCAAAATGTTTTCCATCACATCGCTGAAAAAGGTATGTTCAGCAAGGGGAGGACCTTTGGGTTGATGTTCGGGCAACATGAAGGTTTGGCAAAGGCGATTTAACTCTTCATGGGATAAATTGCTTATTTCTCAAGTAATTCTCCCATGGAAAGGGGAGTCGTGGTCAATCAAAGTTGAAATTGTAACATTGTCACTGACAGATCGAGTGCTTATTGGGAAAAGGACGCTTTGACTCGGGGACAAGATCATTGCTGATTGGGATCATAATTTGCATGGCAAAAAGATGGATTACTTCAGGAAAAATATGACTGAGGGAGAATATGCATGGAAGGTTGGGATCTCCATAATCCAAAAAAGTTAGAGCCGTTTCAAGTAGTTATTTTTGCAAAGTTGACAAAAAATTCGAAGAGGATTTTCATCGAGGGACAAGGTCTTTAATTTGCAAATCCCTATCTCGCTAGCGGATAGTCTAAATGTCCTGAGGGGCATTCAAAAAGGGTGAGACATTCAAAGCCACGGGAATTTCCATTTCGTTCTTCAGATTCAAAAATGAATTTAGGTTTTGATGAAAAAAAATGGGAACAATCACACGCTTGGGAATACAACTCTAATTTTGGGATTTGAGCAATGAATCCAAAGACTAATATTGAACGGTTGTTTCGGGCCAGGTGGAAGTAAAACAAACCAGGAATTTACAAAGAGTTCAATGGGAATTTGCAACACTGGTTTTCCGAGAAATAAAAAGTGGACGTAAAATAGTGTTGGCTATTGAGGATGAATTTAGATTGCCTCCTCGATCAGTAATTTTTTTCGCCCGTGTAGTAGTTGGCAAACTTCTATTGATTTCGAATTCATTGCATGGGACACTCGTCATCAGATTTAGATATTTAAAATGACGCGTCTGTTTGTTTTATTCACAAAGTCAAAGGTTACGGGATTTTTTATTTTTTTAATGGATGACGCTGACAAGTACTAGATTCATCACGCGGGAGGCAAAGGGGTAAGCGGTTTCCATCGCATGGGAAGAGCGGTTTTTATGAGGGCAAGAGATTATACGATACACCATACGTGGCGCGCATCGGCCGTAAAAAACCGCTTGGCCATCGTGCGTTATCGTTTGGACGAGGATGCGTAGTGATATGAATGACAACCAGAGATCTCGTATTGATTGGACGAATGGTCATCGGGAAAGGAAGATGATGGGGAATTAATATGGCGGGGCCTAATGTAATTTATTATAAAATAATCGCATCGTGGCGATTGACGTTAGATTAGGTTATTAATTAACCATGAGGGTTAATTAACTTCCTTTATATGGTGGAGTGTCGATTTTTTTATTAATTTGAAATTTCAACCAATT
Organism: Pinus albicaulis; assembly: GCA_034641835.2. Lineage (NCBI taxonomy): Eukaryota > Viridiplantae > Streptophyta > Pinopsida > Pinales > Pinaceae > Pinus > Pinus albicaulis. The sequence continues at coordinate 1,324,736,111 of CM076578.1, forward strand.
AATCACTTTTTAATAATTATATGGTTATTTTTCAACCAATGGGCTGAATATTATATTAATTTGGGAATTTTATTAAAATAATACTAGAAAAGGTGAATTTTCATAGACTTAAATAATAAGTAAAAAATTAATATGGAAATGAATGAAGCGCTGTATGTAAAACATTATATTAATGTCTCTATCTTATGCTTTTATGAATAAAATGGTTTTTATGAAATATTGCATAAGTTTCCCAAGTAAATGGGATTTACTAGGTAACACAGAAGTGAATGAATGTCATGACAATGATTTTAAGTACTTAGGCTTTTCCAATTGCTGGCCGAGGGTCCGGTCCCTCCAAAAGTCAAGGAAACTGCCTCGAGCCTCTAATTTTCAAAGGCCTTGGTACTTTAGGGGAAATTAGTGAAATTTTTAGGGAAAAAGATGAGAAGGGAAGTTAATAATTTGACTTTTTATTGCTGAATTCTTCAAAGAATGGCATGTCTTCAGAATTTGTGATGAAAGTAAATATTAACACATTTAGAGTCATAATCCATCAGCATAGACTTCGCAACATCATCTACCTACCCTACCTACTTTACTCCTACCATTTTTTCTTCTTTTTATTAGGGTGCACTTAGATTGGCAAACCCTTATCACACTTTTTCTTTTACATATGGAAATCTATTCTAATTATAACCTTATTACATCCAAGGGCTCGCATTAAGCTATTGAGCTCCTTTTATTTACTCTTACCTATCTACTTATCTACCAAGATTAAATAGCTTGGTTAGATTTATTCTCTATGTCTAAAACATAAAATTGAAATATGAACTAGCCAAGCTTACACTATTTTGACCTGCTCATAAATTGTGACATAAAATACAAGCAGTAATAATAATTTTTTTATTTACATAAGAGCAAAAGGTAGTGGCATTTAGACTTGCACACTTTCCTAATTATGGGGTTCATTTTCTTTTACTTTTTTGGCCATTTTATTCTTTTTACCCTTTGATTTTTCTTTTAGGTATACCTCTTTACATTTTTTAAATTTTTCAGATAATATGGAAAACCTTTGCAACAAGAGAAGGTAATGAACATATTACATAGCCCATCAATTCAATCATGATATATGACATCTATTGGTATAGGAGTCTATGAGATAGAACTAGACCATCCTAGATTAGGAAGGTAACTTCTAAAAGGAATTTGATGATACGAGTTAGACGAGAAATGCAAAACATGGAGGGGTTTCTATTACCAGGTTTATGATGAAATTTGATGTCCTAAGGAAGAAAGGCCTTCCAAATCCATTAGTTATTCATGACAAACTAATGAAGCAGGATGACCATGACAAGAAAATAAGATAATTTGCAAAGGAACAGGTCAATCTACCTACCTCACACGGTATTCCAATAGGGAAGGTAATCTATAAGAATTTGGAGAATTTTTTTTTACCTACAACATGAGGTGAAACACATATTTCTCAACAAGCCCACATTCTCAAAGCATACTAAAGCTGATGAGATTTTTAGAAGGATCATGAATTTTTACAGTAGACGGATTGATACTCTTAATGTGAAATCAGATTGCAGTAAGTACCAAACAATAAAACAGATCTTGTTGTTTTTACATTTACAGTTAAAGAGTATCAGTGAAAGAGTATTAGGATAAAGAGTCAAAGTTTTAAATCAAAATTACAAATGTAGAGATAAAGTTGCCAACGTGAAAGACACCTCACTGTCCAGTTGCAGCCTTCATTGAACAGCAAAGAGAGAAAGCAGTAATAAAATCAAGACATCAAACAAGTAATTTCAATAAAAAAGGGACAACTAGCATTAGTTAGAAAGCTGTCACTATCTTCTTGCATGAAGATATTTCTTTTCCGTGAATAATTCCTAAGTTTGTTTTAGGATATTTTGTAAAGTGTTTTTGTATAAATACTTCTCATTTAGAAGTATTGAGGGTGGATGAATTGCTGAACATTTCTATAGTTGTACTATTCTGAACCTAAGGGTGATTGTACCAATTTCAAGTCAGCAGACTGGATTAAAGCAATAAAGCATCATATTACAGGATTCATGTGTTGGGCCACTACAGTGAAGTATTTTCACTTGTTTCCTTGTCAATTTCTTATGTTTTTCATCAATACTTGAATGTGTTCTAAATCTAAATGATAAATCAGGAATTGTTATTTCAGAATATGTTAAAAGCACTCTGTCTTGAACTATTTATCATTTACATGTTTTCTACTGATATCTAGACTAAGGAACCCTTAATTTCTCCCTAGTTTTGATTAAACCTTGCCTTTCACTCATTATCCGAATTTGAGAACCCGTAATTGCTCTCTTACCTTGATTAAAACCATTTTCACCCTTCGACCATTAAACTATCCAGTAACTGATATCTTGCCCTGTAAAATTTCCTTTAGAACTTGATCTTGATCTGGCCAGACAGCTATTGACTCCATTACCCCAATGGAATACGAACTACATATATCCATCTGAGTCGTTATTTCACTTCAAATCAGTTCAACATCCAAAACCAATTTACCCTACATACTTCTTCAAAATAAATTAAAATGAACAAGATAAATCACATGAAGGCCCTCTACGAGAGCATTCGGAAGGTATATCCCAAGGCTTAAAGTGGGTTTTGATTTACCTCCTAATATTATTTGAACTAAAATAAAAAATCTCACAACTCTTAAAAATTATTGGATTGATAACAATATATATATTTCTCATGGAGAATCTAGGAATAAGGTCACATTGTATCCGCCCGCTAGATCTATTCAGGATCTCAAGGAAACTTTATGGTTATACTACAGTAGTGATGAGGAGACTCAGTCTGTTTCCATGATCCATCAATATGGTGAGTCCTCATAGGAGGGTGAGATTCAAGACTTCCTAAAAAATCTAGACACTATTCCTAATTTTGAGTCATTGAGTCAAATTTTTAGTCTAGATTTTCAGGAAATTCATGAATCTCTACCTCTCTCACCACCATCTTTAGTAACACCTCTGTGTACTCTTGAGCCTGATACTACTCTTGCTGAGATTAGTCTAGACAAATATTTACATATCAGTTCTAACTTGGATTCATCCCAACAAGATTAACTTGTGAATTTGTTGCGAAACCATCTTGATGCCTTTGCATGGGGATATGAATATATGAAAGGAATCCCTCCTGAAACTTGTACTCACCATATATATATTTAGGATGGAGCCTGACCTGTCCGATAACCCCAAAGGCGTATGAATCCAACTCTAAGAGATGTTGTAAAAGAAGAATTGCAAAAACTCTTGGATGCTAATTTTATCTATCCTATTTCTGATAGCCAGTGGGTCTCTCCATTGAAGTATTAGTCCTAGAAGAAATAATGGAGATGGCACATTTTTATTGACTAAAAGAGAATTAAACAAAGCCACTCTTAAAATTACTTCCCCTTCCTTTATTGATTAGGTACTCAATACCTTCTTAGCCTAAGAAGTACTTTTCATGTTTAGATGGCTTTGATGAACTGCGAATCTGAGTGCAGAGAGTATCGAGATAAAAATTTTTTACATGTCCATAGGGCACATTTTCTTACCGATTACTCCCCTTTGGGATAGCAATGCCTCGACTACCCCAGAAATTCTTGTCTTTTATGACGTGCCTTCAATGTGTAAGAGGAAGAAGTGTTTGATATTTTAAAAGTTTCTCATGATGAACCTTGCGAAGGTCACTTCGCTGATAAGCAGATTGCATACAAAATTCTGCGAGCTGGCTATTTTTCGCCTTCCTTGTTTAAGGATGCAAAACAATATGTCAAGTGATGTGATAGTTGTCAGCGAGTTGGCCAACCTAATCAAACCAATGAAATGCCTTTATGTCCTCAGGTTATGATTGAGCCTTTTGAAAAATGGGCTATTGATTTTGTAGGACCAATAAATCCAAAGTCATTAAATAAAAATCATATTTTGGTTTGTACAGATTTTGTTACAAAATTGGTAGAAGCTAAAGCTGTTTCTTTTGCTACTGAAAAATTTGTTGTTGATTTTCTTTTTATTGAGATCTTTACTAGATTTGGTGTGCCTAGAGAGATTGTTTCTGATAATGGTCCGTAATTTATTTCTAATCCGGTACAGGGTGTGATGGAGCAATACAAAATTTGGCACAGGAAATATACACCGTACCACTCGCAAGAAAATGGTCAGGTGGAATCCACAAATAAAGTAATTGAGTCCATCCTCACAAATACAGTCAATGTCCATAGAAAGGATTGGGCAAATAAATTACCAGAGGCCTTGTGGCCATATCGAACCATTTAGATAAATAGCACAGGACATACACCATATGAGCTGGTATATGGGAAACAAATCCTTTTGCCGATAGAGTTCCAGATCAAGACTTTCAGAAATGCAGTCCAATTGGGGCTAAATATTTCCGAGGCACAACAACAGCGTCTCTTACAATTGGATGAGTTAGATGAATTTCGAAGGGATTATGTTCAACATAACATATTGGTTCAACAACAATGCAAGAAGTGGCATGATAAGTCTATCCGGAAAAAGCAGTTCCGACCAGGTGATTAGGTACTCCTTTGTGATTCTAGATTTAAATATTTCTAAGGGAAATTCCATACAAGTTGGATGGGACCTTATGAGGTAGTTAAAGTGTTTGAGAATGGAGCGATAGAAATTAAAACCACTGATGGACGGAATTTTTTTTTCCTGGTAAATGGGCATAGATTAAAGGTATATTTTCAACCCTTTGCTAAAGGAGATTTTACACAAGAAGTCCAACAAAAATCTGAGAAGGAGATGGTAGGTGGAAACACCGACCCATTGAAGATTTGATTCTCTCTTTTCCTTATATAACAAAATGAAAAAAAAAATGAATGATAAAATGAAAAAAATAAAAAGTATATATATAATTTTTTTCCTGTAATTATGAAAATCAATTGACTGACATGATTGCAGAAGGATCAACCTGAAAATTAGCATGCTGGCAGGAAGATCAAAATTTCAAATAAAAAGGGAATGTTGCTTGATTTTTTAGATATGTTGGCTGTCACCAAGAAGAAGCAGGTTCAAGGAACCAAGCCCTTACCCAAGTTTGGGATAACTAGCATGGAATTTTTTATCCAAGTAACACTTAATTCCCGCTGCATTTACTTTTTCCGGCACCAGTGCAGGCATATTTTCAAGGTAAAATTATGTCTTTCTTCTATTTCCCATTTTGTAAGGTTCCCACTATTTTTCTTTTCTAAAAATCCCATGATAAATTACCCCCTTGTTTCTTCTAAGGAAATTACCCTTAACCGATTTCGTAAAATCCCTCTTTTTCCCTTGAATTTTTTTCCACATCCCGTTTCGCTTATCCCCCTTGGTGATATTATTCTTGGAATGCCAGCTAAAATATTCCTTCCCACTCTGAAAATTACCCCCTTCCCACTCCTTTATTCCCTCATAAACTAATTGCAGAATTTGATGCAGTCAATGCAGAAGGCATGCTCATGAAACACCAAGGATGGCGAATAAAATTTTTCTTGTATATTCAGGCCAAAAAAATTCAAGTCCAGCTGAAGAATTGTGTTCTATCAGAATTTTTGTCTTCATAAAGTCCCTGGTGCAAAAATGCACAGTGCAAGCAGGCTTAATGCAAGCATGGTGCAGTGCAAGAAGGATCAATGCAGGCATGATTAATGCAAGAACACAGTCGACTGTGAAAGCACAATGTAAAACAATCTTAATGCGGTACAAGAGCACTTCATGCAAAATGTTTATGGAATTGTATTCCTCTGCACATGAATGATTACCATGACTGATAAATCATAGCATTGTATTTTTTAATTAATACTTGTTTTATCATTTATTGACTTAGGAAAAATTTTAAAGTGCAAGATATATTGGGTTTTGAAATCTAATCTTTTTAATAAGTACCAAAATATGTATTAATTGAATTATGAGGTAAATACATGGGATAGTACAGATTGTCCGAAATCCCATACTTACACCCTTTGAAAGGATCCTCCATCACCTGCTCATCATTATCTTACCTCATAACCCGATCATCCATGACCATTACACCGCCACCGTATAAACCTCCGCCACATCCAATTATTATTACTCACCCATAGTAGAGTGATACGTGTATGCATCCAATCCGAGGAGTTTTTTTTAATCATTGAACAGGATTGGATGGATGAGACCGAAAATACGGTGGATGGATGAATCTCCGGCATAAAAATTCTTGGCAACCTTTGATACTTCTCACTGTGAAATATTTTTGAGGTTATGACAAGGAATTGAGCCAGATTCGAATATGGTACCTGTAAGGAATGAGCCATCGTCCTTGAAGCAGATAGAACAGACTGCAGAATACCAGAACAATCTTGCACTATTGCAAGAATTTGGGTTCCTTCCATTTTTGCAGAAGTTTGATGGCTTCGACATGGTCGTGGTCCTAGAGTTTGCGAAGACATTTGAAGGAGGCCGAGCTAGAATCGGCTCATTAGAATTGGAAGTCACTGAGGAGTCCATCGTGCGAGCTACAGGCTTGCCAACTACAGGGGAATCATGGTTTAAAAAGAAGTGTCTTGAAAAGAAACAATGGCGTCGGTTTGTGGTTGACAGAAAGCTCAAGGTTGACTAGAAGAAGGGGCTTCAACGCAGCTCCATGATCAAAAAATGGTGAGACCTCCTCTTCATTTTACAAAAGTTCCTGACTTGTGAAGGACGTTACTCCTTAACGTTTGTATATCATCTTCGGTGATTGCTACACTTTGAGTCGGGGAAACTTATTAATTTTCCCTACTACCTGCTCCGAAGTCTCAAGAAGATGGCAAAAGATGTGCAGAGTGGGGATGCAAGCTAAGTTGCACATAAGCCATATCACCATGGGCTCATCAAAATCCTCGTCAAGAAAGCACTGGAAGAAAAGGGAACGACCTAGAAGGCATTCATAGAAGAGTTTCGGGCAAGGAGTGTAGGGAAGTCTGCTAGCACAATTGCAACCAGGAAAAGGAAGGCAGAGACACCGTTCTCTACCAAGCAGAAGAGTAAAAACAAGCCGGTGCAAGCAGAAAAGAAGTCAGTCGAAAAGGCTTCACCCTCGACAAGGAAAATAGTGACCGGAACCCCGAAAAAGAAGAAGATTGTCTCTCCGGGGATAAGTCAGCATCAGTCGAGTTCTCCGATCATGATCAATGAATCACCCCAGGTTTCACCTAGAGACAATAACCTTTAAATTCTTACAGACGTGGCAACCCACACTATGGGGAACAAAGAAAATGCAGAGAGGGAGGATGACATATCTTTGTCGGCCTTCATCAACAAGTTAAAAAGACAGAAGATGACACTGAGTGCAAGATAAAATCAGCCAGAGGGTCAAGAAGATGACGAGGCGCAATACTTTGCGACCCTCGACTGTTTTGATGAACAAGGTACTGAAGTCCCTAATGGTTTGAATGAGTAGGGTACTGAAATCCATGACGAGTTGGATGAACAGGGCACTGAAGTCCCTGATGAATTAGGTGCG